>VYZP01030408.1:53405-83899 GCA_013400635.1 Hypocryptadius cinnamomeus
CCGCGCTCCCCGCCCGCCGCCGGAACAGAGCGCGGCGCCGGCAGTGGCGTCACTGCCCGCCCGGCCGGGGCGGGGCCGCCCCGCTGAGGGGCCCGGCCGGGCCGGTGCCTGTGGGAGCCGCCGCTGAGGGTCTGGGCGCTGTGGCTGTCCCGGGGTCGCCCTCACTCACTGTCCCAATTGTATTTACATAGAGGGGAACCCGGCCGAGTGCCACCAAAGCCGCTCCGTCACCGCCCTCCTCAGCCGGGCAGGGGAGAGCAAACAGAACGAAAGGCTGGTGGGGTGAGAGCAGGGCAGGAGAGATCTCTCACCCAGCGCCGGTACGGCGGTCATGGCCCGGCTGGGGGAATCCGTTTAATTTATTGCGAGATAAATCAGAGTAGGGTAACGAGAAATAAACACACAATCCTCCAGTCCTCCGGGCTTGCCGGACTCGGCTGTGTTCCCGATTCTCTCCGCAGCGTTGCGGGGAGCAGGGGATCGCACGCTCTCTCCCTCCCTCAGGGCATGGGCTCCTCAGGATTTTCCCCGCTCCAGCGTGGGGTATTTCCCACGGGGTCAGTCTTCCAGGAACTGCAGCTCCACTGCGGGTCCCCCGTGGGGTCACAAGCCCTGCCGGCAAACCTGCTCCAGCGTGGGCTTCTCTCTGCACGGGTCCGCCGGTCCTGCCAGGACCCTGCTCCAGCACGGGATCCCACGGTCACAGCCGCTCGGGCATGCCCTGCTCCGGCCGGGGCTCCTCCGGGGGATGCAGGGTCATCTCTGCACCCCTGCCCACCAAGGGCCGCAGGGGCATCTCTGCACCCCTGCCCACCAAGGGCCGCAGGGGCATCTCTGCACCCCTGCCCACCATGGGCCGCAGGGGCATCTCTGCACCCCTGCCCACCAAGGGCCGCAGGGGCATCTCTGCACCCCCTGACTACCATGGTCCGCAGGGGCATCTCTGCACCCCTGCCCACCAAGGGATGCAGGGGCATCTCAGCCCCAGCACCCAGAGCAGGTCCTGCCCTCCTTCCCCACCGACGCTGGGCTCTGCAGGGCTGTTTCTCACATATTCTTAATTCTCTTTTTCTTTGGCTGTGCATTGCTCCTATGCAATAAGTGTTTTTCTTTTTTTATTATATTATTCCAAAGGTGCTGCCACCGTCACTGACGGGCTCGGGTCTGCCCTGGAGCCGAATGGTTTTGGCACAGAAACCACCCCTGCAGCCCTCAGCACTCTCCGCCTCCTCCGCTACCACAGCCTGGCCCTGCAAACCCAATGCATTAAAATGGTTTGTCACATCACAGCCACACAATTTGTCAGTATAAATTTCCCATATGCAGGCCAGAGAGTTCAGGGGGTTTTGTCTGGTTGGGTTTTGGAGACCTCTAGCAGATTTTTCAGAAGTTGTTTCCTATCTGAAATTATTTATTCCCTTTTAGCGTGTATAAGCTTGCTGAGCCTTTAATTTCACCCCTCCCAAGTGTTCATATGATGGCTATAAAAAAAAAAAAGGCAACACATTGAAGCTGTCTCAGTGTGGTACCAAGGCTTTCCTTCAAGTATAAATACAGAAAGATGAGAAGGTGGGAAAAGTTAAAGGGCAAAACACCTGAAGAACACACTTTATTTAAAAGAACTTTTGAGGATCCATTTCATTGCAAGGTAAAGCAGAGTAATGCAACATTGCAGTAAGAACAAAAAAGTATTTCCAGGAACAGAAGTAGCAGCTTAGCCTGTTTTTTAGAAATGCATTTTTACTAACTAATTAGCATAACATCTCCTGAAGTGGCCTTGAGGCTTTTCTCTCTGCTTATCCTTTTCCTCAGATGCAAGTTTATGTTTGTTCCCTCAGCCCACAGCTCTTGCTGTGGAATAAACCTGTTACGTACCCATGGTAAAGAGCTAAACTGTAAACTTTTGCAAGCTTTCCAAGAATCAGTGGAAGATCTTGCCAGCTTTCCATGTAAAAATCTTTTTCATTTTCTGCAAGAGTTTCCAAGCTCCATCTATCAGGGCTTTAGGGTCTGTGAAATCTAAGCTCCACTTGGCTGGGAGCCAAGGGGGGAAAGCAGGTTCCCCCCTCTGCCAGCTGTGAGAGCTCCTCATTCAGAATGTGCTCACAGAACAGTGCAGAAACAGAGGCAGATTCTGGTTTTTAAATTACAGAAATTGCTCCCTTCCTGTGTGCCGTGGCTCTGCAGATTCAGGGTGCAGCTTTGAACGTGTCTGAGGAGCATGAGGTACTGGCAAGTGTTTGTTGTGGGTGGCCATTACTGGAGCAGAGCCCAGGACTAGGAGGGAGATGAACTCTTATTGTGATCAGACTCCTTCCTCTGGCACTGGGCCTGGAGTGCAGGGCTGGCCCTGGCAATGGCCTTAGAAAAATAAACATTTTAATTCTTTTCCTCGCTGGAACAAATAAGGACAAAAGCTGCCTGAGGAGCTCCAGAGGATACATCTGAAGGACTTGTATCTCTGCTGGCAAAGCAGTACAAATATTGGTCCTATCTTTGGAAAGGCTTGAGCTTATCTCTCCTGTTCTTGGGCAGGTGTGGGAGGGCTGCTGTCCTGGTGGATAATTGGTGTCATAGGTCAGATACACTGTCCCTGTCATCAACAGACTAGGACATTTAAGGAACCAACAACTGTTGTGAAAACAAGTAAGTTCCCTTCCCTGCCCAATTTCCTGTGCTAGATTGAGCAATTTGGGTCAGAAAAGGAGCCCCAACTGTCTCATGACTGGTAACAGAACTCAGCACCCATGGAAAACCACTTTGCCCTGGGCCCCAGTGGACTGCATCCAGCCCTGGGCAAGCAGTGTGTGAATTATTTGTCTGTCAAGTGTCCTGACCTAACACTTCACTTTCTGTAGATCAAGAATTAGTCAGCTTCGAAAGGAACGAGGAAAAAAGAATGTAATGGCTATAATCCTAAATTAAATAAATAAGTACAAAGATACAGAAGCATTTTAAGCTTTTTTTCCTTATCATAATGCCCATGCTGACAGTAGCCCTCTGTTATCTGGAGCCTCCTGAGCAGGACTGGGTGTCTGCAGTCAGTCAGAAATTACTAAATTGAGTGCATGAGGCCACTGGCTGGCCAGTTCTGCTTTCACACAGGAAGCCAGGGCAGACCATAGTGCCCTTTGGCTATAATGCTGATCTGGTGGAGGGAGGGGGGAAGATGTGCTGAGGGACTGCCAATTTCTCTTCCTTTCCTTCCCTACTTTACTGACCCAAGATCTGGAAGCAAAGATTCATAATAGCTGCTCCCAGACATCTGTCAAGTTTGGATCCCAGCAGACCATGTGCGTTGCTAAGAAGGGATGAAGGGATTGGAGGTGCAGATCTCTTTGACAGCAGTTGAGGAATTCCATGGACTATGTCCCTTACAGCCACTCAAGAGCTTTGTCAGCTCAGACTCTCTTCACCAGACCATGTAAGCTGCTTAGAAGAGCCACCTGATGATACTCAGAGCTCAATCTGTCCTTCCAGGTCTTTTAGAAGTCCCTTACAGCTCTGATACTGGATCCACTGCAAGAGCTGGGCAGGCAGAGGAGCAGGGATGGTGCTGGCTGGACTGACACAATGGGTAATTTTGGTACACTCAGCTTCTAGCTGCACACTGCAGAGGCTCAGTAACACACTCATTTCATGTTAAAGCAGTCATCTGGGCTGTTCTCAGTGCACATGAGAACACCAGCCTGGACAGAAGGAGTTTGCTGCCAGATTACCGCAGGTTCCAGTTCTGCCCGTTGCATGTGACAGAGGAAAGAAGCTTCCATTCTTCTGTCTAATGGGAAAAAGAAAATGTAAAATCCTGGCCCTCTGTTGTGTCCCTTGGTGCCTCTTCCTGAGAAAAGATGAGTGAATAATTCACACCTCTCCATGTGCAATCAGAAAACACCGAGTGGCCCTAACAGATCCTAATGGCATCCTCTTGCTGAACGGTGCCCTCAATCATCGTATCAGTTGTTTGCCTGGAGCATTTGCGACTCCCTCTCATGCTTTTCAGGTTTTCTGAAACATGCTTCTGAAACTTCTTGGTGAGGAAGCAGTAGATGATCGGGTCCAACACACAGTTGGTACTCAAGAGGCACAAAGTCACCTGGTGAGCATCGTTGAGCTGCTGGCGCAGCTCACAGTCTTCCTTCTTCCACTGCTCCAGAACAGTCAGAGTCCAGGGCAGGTGCACGATGTGATGGGGCACAAAGCTCACGATGAACACAGCCAGCACCGTGCACACCATCCAGAGGGCCCTTTGCTTGACGTGAGCGCTCTTCCGTGGATGCACTGACTTGGAGAACAGGGTCCTGATAATGACAACGTTCCAACCTAGTATTAAAAGGAAGATGATATAGAAGAGGATGCAGATGACGACGTGGATGGCGAGAACAGCTGAAACACCACTCGTGGCGTCATAGCGCTCAAAGCACCGCGTGAAATTCCTGGAGCCGACCTCCTCCCGATTAGTATTATTGTCAAAAAGGTAATACAAAGAGCTGCCCACTATTATGATCCAGATAGCTGCTGAGAGGTAGATACCTCTTCTCTGGGTGGTCAGCTGAGCAGCTTTAATAGGATTAGTCACAGCTTGGTAACGGTTGTATGTGATGACCATCAGAAAGGCAACAGAAGTGTAGGTATTAACAAAAAATAAACAGCCAGCCACGTTGCAGAGGAACACAGGCATGATCCAGTCTCCATGGTGGTGGTAGTAAACAATCCACATTGGCATCGTAATTAAGAAGAGCAAGTCAGCTACTGTCAGGTTCATCATGAATATCTTGATTTCATTGAGTTTCTTGGTGGGGTAAATACGGCTGAAAATCCAGAGAACATAGCAGTTGGCAACAAAGCCTAGAATGAAGATAATGCTGTAGAAAACAGTGAAGAGGCTGTAGCGAAACTCAGAGTCTATGACATGGCATGGAATGTGTAAATCAGTACTGCCTTCTGCACCTCCTTTGCCTTTTCCAGACATCATGGTGTAGAGTGGCCACGTCTGAAGCTGTTTCCTGAGACAGCTTTTCGTCTTACCTAAAAGTAGACAGCAGAAATCAAGCTGATTGGTTTGGCACCATTGCTAAGCCAAACCCCACCTTTCTTTATCAGTTGTCTATGACCATAGGAGTTCTGCTGATGCTTTGGTTCCAGCCAGATACCTGCCCTGTCTCCCTGGTCTTCTCTTTGATCCCATTTCCACAGCATACAAACCTCTGTGTCAAAATCCAGCATTGTTTGCTGCAGTGAGGTCTCAGATCACTCATCTCTAATCTCAAAATACTTTTCTGCATGAAAGTTCTTAGATAAAAGTAATCTGTTACACTGCCCTGTCTCAAGCTTCTTAATCTTTTACTAGAATCAAGTGTTTTCTATGACTAATCATCTCCCTGCATGTGGTTCTTCTTTCTTCCCCTGCCACCTCCCACCACAGTTCCTGATACTTTTTAACTTCTTTACACTTATTTTAAAGAATTCCAGATGTGAAACAATATGTGGTGAAAACCTCTCCCAGAACCCCAGAAGAGCTGGGGTTGGAAAAGACCTTGGGAGATCACCTGGTCCAGCCCCTGCTGACGCAGATTATCCTGAGCAGGTTGTGCAGGAGGGCATCCAGGCAGGGTTTGAATAACTCCAGGGAAGGAGAATCCACAGCTTCTGTGGGCAGCTTGTTCCAGGGCTCTGTCACCCTCACAGCTAAGAAGTTTTTCTCATATTCAGTTGGGACTTCCTGTGTTTCAGTTTATGCCTGGTATCCATGTCCTCCTGCTGGGCACCACTGAAAAGAGTCTGGCCCTGTCCCCCTGACCCCTCCCTGCAGACACAGACAGGGATGAGGTCCCCTCTCAGACATCTCTTCTCAAAGCTGAACAGCCCCAGCACCCTCAGCCTTTCCTCACCAGAGAGATGCTCCAGTCCCTTCATCATCTCTGCAGACCCACTCCAGGAGCTCCATGGCTTCCTTGAGGGCTTTGATTATAGACTGAGGAGCCCAGAAGTGGCCACTGCACTCCAGATATGGCCTCACCTGGGCTGAGTAGAGGGGCAGGATCACTTTCCTCACTTGCTGCTCCTGAGCAGGTGCCCTGCTGCCTCAAAACGTTCTGGATGCTCCCCAGCAGCAGGCACTGCCAGGAACCCCATCCCATCCTGTCTGGGCTGGGTCCCCCCGGGTGTCTTTGTGCTGTTGTTCCTCATTTACACATTCGCACGTTTGCAATTTTCCTCTGCAAATGGGGAAGTCAGCTGGAGCTGGAGCTTGCTCTCCCTTTTTCTGCAGAATTGCAGCCCTCGGTACTGCTCTCCAGTTGTCAGGAGAGGAAGGCAGCACTCATCTTCCTGAGGGTCCTGTCCTTCCTCACCCCTCCCAGGTCCCCTAAGGACACAACAATTACAGGATCTGGACCTTCCCAGGCAGCTGCATGCTGGGCAGTGCTGAGTTCCAAGAGTCTTTAAGCTCAGTCTTCCAGGCACAGTCTGAGCAGAATGGACACACAGCCTGGCAGTGCTGGGAGCTGGCCCCAGGTGACACGTGTACTTCTCCTCATTCACCTTCATCTCTGCCACCCTTCTGAGAGCCCCCTGATCTCCAAAGAGCAATAGATTATTCAGGTGCTGGGCTTTGTCACAAGGAGTCTAATGTTTGATACACTACTCTGACATTAGAATAAGGAATAAAAACCTGAGATGTCCTAATTACCTAAGATCATTTGAGAACTCCTTTTTTTTTTTTTTCCCTTTTTTTTTCAAATATGTGCCATAAATTCACACTCCTGTGACTATCTGCAACACCAGCAAATAGTTCTGGTGCTTAGGGCTGGAATCTTTGCAAGGAAAGGTGATCTATTTCTGTGGCACCAGACTTGAGTATACCAAGAGTAAGGGAAAAAAACCCCAGGTAATGCAAATCTCTAGCAGGATTCATGAGGAGAAGTGCTTACACCAACACATGGGCACAGCTCTTGTTCACAGTTCCAGGGCACTGTCCACCCACACCTCCATTTCTGGTTCTGCACGATGGCATGGTAGCCACCAAACTTGGCCCAGGAGCTCTGGTGAACTTTACTGTCTCCAGACTGTACACCAGCTGCCAGATTTAGCAGATGGGGTGGAAGGGAGGGTGAACATGCATGTCCCCTCCACAGCAAAGCCCTGCACAGAAGCTTGAGCCACAGGGCTGTGCTCTGAAATGGAGGGGTGAGTGTGAGAACATGCTCTGTGACTGTTTCCAGTCTGCTGAAATCTCTGGCAAAGGTGGTCTGTGGGAGATGGCAGTGCCTTCTCCTGGCCCCAGCACCACCTGGTAGGGCTCAGCTATCTTTGCATTACAGGCTGTGCTGTGCCAGGGTCCTGCAGGGAATCACAGGAGAGGTGTCCTTTCCTTCTCATGAGCCAAGTGAGATGTTCTGCAGAGCACAGCTAGAAGGGAACATAGCACCATTCCCCATGGAATTTACCCAAAGCCCAATTCCCTCTTCAGCCTGAGGAACCTAGGCTGATGTCTCTGTACATTTGTGACTGCCCTGAGCCCTGGGCTCTGGAGTGCTCTGTGGGGGCTCTCCTCAGCCTGTCCTGCTGAGGCAGTTCCCCTTTCTCTGAAGCCTGTTCGTGCTGCCTGTGCCAGCAGAAAGGCGAGCAGGGCAGGGTCTGGGGGCTGTGGGTCCTGTTCTCTGCTGCAGCAGCAGCCTGTGCTGCCTGGCCAAACCCCCCGAGACCTCCAGCCCAAGGCAGTGCCCTGTCCACAGTCCCCCAGCCAGTAATTCCAGGTGGTTTGTACCATCAGCTGCACTGGAAGCAGGGCTGAAGGTGGAAGCAAGCAGCAGGGTCAGGTCACCTGCTGATCCTGCTCCTGGTCTGTGGACTCTGCCAAGGGCTGTGCCCTCCCAGTCAGGATTTAATGGCTTATAGATACAAGCAAGCTTTGCCATCAGCAAGAGTATATTCCAAGAGGAACAGTACTAATAAAGTATATTTTCTGCTTACCAGAGATGAAAAAAATTCAGCACAATATGTCCATCTTCAGCCTTAGTAGCAGTGAGGGTTTCACTGAAGATGCTTGGCTGTCCTCCAGATGTTATTTTCCCTGCCCTGGGGCTGGACAGTCTCTGCACTGGCAGCTCTTTAGAGCAGGGCACCAGAATGGGAGCAACTGTAGCATGACTGCAGAGTCACTAGAGGAAATGTGTGACATCAGCTAAAGGAAATGAGAAATAAAATAAGCTGAAGAGGAGAGAGAATTAGCCACAGCAAAGGTCTGGAAAGTCCTTAAGGCTTTTTCCTCAGAGTATCTCTGCTTCTGATGATCCTGAAAGAGGGCAAAATTGGGATTTTCCTCTAATGGCAGAATAGGAAACCAGTCTGTGTCCCCAGTTAGATTTGGGAATAGACAACTTTTTCAGCATCTTTCTCCCAAGCAGAAGAGAATGGCAGAAGAGCTTCCACTTAATAATTTCCAAGAAAGGGACAGGAAACTCATATATGGACATGTTTATTTCCTAGCGCTCTCCTTCACACTTGTGTTAGTACTAATTCAGGAATTCCACCATCCCAAGCCTCCCTTTATCTCTGGGATATTCAGCAGACAGAGACACCAGCAGGGCAGATTGTTACCTGTCCCATACACCATCACTTTATAGCCACTGCTACCTGTGGCAGCCTGAAGCTCACTCAGCATGGTAATGCTGATGGTGGGGTGCTCAGAGGCACCAGTGACGAGCAAAGCTGCACACATGTCCCAGCCAAGCTGTAAATCCCAGGCTGTAGCTCCCATGGTGGTGATTAACCTGCCCTCCATGCCTGCCTCTGCTCTTAACCTGCATGCAGCACAGATGTGAGCTTAGAGCTGTCACTGTCATATTTTCTGGAAAAGTCCTTGCACCAGGATTTCTCTCCTGGGAAGCTGAGAAGCCTCAGAGAAAAAGGAAAACAACATTATCTCATTTGCTTCTCCTGTGTTTTGCTGCTTTGGAATGTGGCAGGTGATTGTTTCATTGGTTTCATGTGAATTGTTTTTACTTATTGGCCAATCAGGGGCCAAGCTGTGTCGGACTCTGGAGAAAGAGTCAGGAGTTTTTCATTAGTATCTTCTAGCCTTCTGTCTGTATCCTTTCTGTATTCTTTAGCAGAGTTTAGTATAGTGTTCTTTAATATAATATAATATCATAAAATAATAAATTAGCCTTCTGAGAACATGGAGTCAGATTCATCATTTCCTCGCCTTTGTTGGGGGTCTCAGAAAATACAAGATAGAGCAAAGACCTCTCACCTGACACACCTACAGCAACCAGAGCCCTGAGTCTGGTGCTTGGGCTCACTGTGAAACACACCAGAACAGAGCCACAGAGTGGTGTCCCTCCCCAGGACAGAGGGGTGTCCGAGCCTGCCACAAGGCTGCTGAGCAATGGCAGGGCCCAGGCAGCAGCAGAAGAGGCCAGTCTGCACTGGAGATCCTCTGGGAAGGCTGGGAAAAGCTCTCCTGGCTCTTCTCAGGAAATGCCCCCTGTGGCAAACATTGGCCATGTCCATGCTGTGGGGGCACCAGAGGCCCCCATGGTGTGGTTTCATGTCCTGGGAGCCACAGGACAGGCTGAGGGTTGTGTGCCCTGGGCCTCACCACTGAGGACACCAGGCAGACTTCTCCAAGAGCAAGGAGCTGGCACAGACACTGGGACACTTTCAAGTCACTTTTGTTGTCGGGCTGGTGAGCCCTGGCTCCGAGCTGGGATATGGCAATCTCCTCATCAGCGAGGGAGATGGGGCACTGACAGAGGGGCCAAGGTGGACAGCAGCAGTGCTGCTCTGTGCTGGCTTGTGCCTCACCTGGCCTCTGGAGTCCCAAGGTTCTGGCTAGCCATCACCATTCCAGAACCCACCCACTGTCTGTGCCAGTGCCTGGATGTCTCCAGCCAGGGGCAGGCAAAGCCCCAGCACCAGCCTGGGCTCCTTTGCCTGGATTGGCTCTTCCCTGGCTCCTCTCCAGAGGAGGTGGCCTTTCCCAGGGCCACTACAGAGGGAAACACCTGGCATGACTTCAGCACAGTGCTCTGAAGGTGTGATCCAGGTGCCACGCAGCCCCCAGGATCCCTAGGGCAGCTCCAGCCAGGCTGGAGATGTGCAAGGGCTCTGCAAACTGCAGGACAATCCACGTCCTGCTGCTCTGAACCCCGCTCAGGGGGAGCTCCAAGACAACCAGAAGTCCATGGACACCACAACTGGCACCACAGCCCAGGGTGGCCAAGGTATTTGGAAGTCCCCTGAGCAGAGTGGAACCTCTGCAATGTGAGGGAGCCCCGTAGCAACTGCACCACATGGGATGGAAGCCTTGGCAGGGTGGGCTGCACGGGGGACTGGCATGTGGAGCAAGGGACAGCCAAGCTCTGTCTGTCAGGCCACATGAGGGTGAGCTGAGGCTCCTGCAGTGATGCCCCAGAGCTGTGCTGGGATGGAAGCTGCAACCATCTCCTTCCCCCTGCCACCAGATATCCTCCCTCCTTTCCCCTTCCCATCAGCTGCTGTAAGGGGGAAGGGACCTGACCCTTCAGGGGTGAAACAGAGCCCCAGCTCTGCCCTTTAGGCTGCTCCTGGGGGCTTAAACTTAAAACCAAACAAGAGCCTGCCGCAAATGTTGGCTGACAGCCAGCCCAAGACTCTGGGGAGAGCAGCCAGCAATGTCAGGGGCAAGGGAAGTGCTCGCAGGGGATGTAGCAACACTTGACAGATCTTGGTTCACTGTCCTGCCACAACCCAGCCCTTAGAGGAAATGAAAGCCCAGGGGGTTTTGGGCTGGGGAGAAACATTCAAAAGTCTTCATCCTTCCTTTGCTCAGCCCTGCAGCACGGCCATTCTGCATCAGCAGGTCCCTTTGTCCCCATACAGTGCCCACAGCCAGCTCCTCCCTTTTACTCCCTTCCCACCTGGGGACCCTCTTTCCCTGCTCTCCTGGCACTGTTGCCAATTGCTGAGCACTCCAATATTAAGATACATTTTGCCAGTGGAGGCTGGGCTCGTTCAGCACTCTGGCAGTCTGACTGCCCTGTGCTTTACACTATTTCCTGCTTTTCCTGCCCAGGGAGTGCACACACCAGCTGACAGCTCTGATGGCTATGCAAGGCTGAGTTGAGAAAAAAAAAAACCAATCTTGAAAATGCCTTTACTTTCATCAAGCCAACTTGCAACCAAATAAAAAACTTCTCTTACTCTGATTCCCATAGATGCTGCTAAGGAGCACTGACAGTCCTTCAGGTCGTTGTACGTGCTGGATCCCAGAGCAGCTGTTCCAAATTCCACTCTCTGGGGATAACCCCACTCAGGCTGACTGGTGAGCAGTGGCTGCTCCCCAGGGGTCTGGCACCCAGCAGCATTCATGCTGCCAGGGCAGATGCTCAGGGCCTCCTGTAAGCCCCACCTGCCTCTGGCACATGCCCTTGAGGTAGTTTCCTTCTTAGGTGTAGCCTGGTAGCATACTCACTTTGGATAACCACATGTAAATTTCAGAGGGATCAGAAACTCTTGGTTTTATAGGCAAATATCCAGAGATTTCTTCCCAAGAGCAAGCTACGCTGCATAGGCAGAGAAGAGCTCTCCAAGGAGTGCAAATGGAGGAGCAGCATTTCAGCTGATGGGTCTGTGACTGCCTGTCAGTAACACAAGCAGCAAACAAGGACAAGATGAAATACCAACATGCAGCTTGTGACAGCACCAGCCACTGGCACACAGGTGAGCTTGATCCCTGCTGCTTCCAGTCCCCAGGACACATTCTTGAGTAGCAGCATGGGTCTTTGAAAAAGCATGAAATTCTTTTGGAGCTGCAGCACACGCTCAGCTGGTGCTGAGTGTTACTGTCTGTGAGTTCCCACTACTCACAGAACACTCCACAGAATTTTCTTCTGCTTGTTGCAGGCTGAGCACAGCCTGTCCCCACCTCCTTACCAACCCTGCACGAATGTGCCCCAGAGCTGAGCTTGCCCAGCAGGAAAACACACCAACCCATCGGCCAGAAGCCACTCCTGGGGCAGTGGCACTCCCTGAGTCCCCTCTGACAGCTAAGACAGGGACATGGCTTCTGCAGCTGGCTGTGCCACAGGGATTGCCCAGACTGGCAGAGAATGTCACTGCGGTAGCTGGACAGCCTCCCCAGCAGTGGGTGAGGCAGGGAGCAGAGCAGCCTCCAGCTGTTTGTGGTTCCCAAGCCCAGCCCTGCTGCATGGGGCAGAGGGATGAGCTCAAGGGCCACCGTGTCAGGATTTGTGTGCTACAGCCCCAGGCTGTCACAGCTCTGCTGGAGGCAAAAGCCACGCCCTGCCTGAGCTGCCACAGCTGGGACAGTGCTCCTGCTGCTCCCAACTGCAGCGAGACACCTCCTGCCACAGCTGCTGGCCTTCTGGCCCATCTGCCTGCCCAGCTGGGCAGGGGCTGTGCACAAGTGGGATGAGGGACCTGCCCTCCTTGAGAGGCTCCAAGCACTGCCTCCTCTTCCTCACAGGAGTAAGGTCCAGGCAGGGCTGCTCACCTTGCTTCACAGCATCCAAGCCAAGCCAGGGTCATTGTCACTCAGGGGTGGATGGGACCTGGGTGAGAGCAGCCCCCTCCCACAGCCCCAAGGCAGCAGCAGCAGCTGCCTGACTCATGCTGTCACAGTGCACCTCATCACCCCATCCCTGCTTGCTGGGCAGGCGGAACAAGGAGAGTCTCCCCACACCCTGCTGGGAGGATGAAGATGTCTCTGAAGCCCTTGGCACTGTCTGAGAAGCCATGGCTCAGAGATCCACGGGGGATGCTGAGCCAGCCCATGTCCTGAGCTACCCAGACACAGGAGGAGCTTGTGGAGCTTGGGGAGGGAGGCCTGGGAGAGCAAGCAGAAGGGAAAGGAGTGTCTTACCTTGAGGTCACAGAGCACCTGCTCCAGCTCAGTCACAGACCCCAGCCCACCAGGTCCATGCTGCAGGGGGACAGACCAGCAGGTCTCCGAGCTGTGTGTGTGCTCCTGCCTGGGAAGAGGCTCTGACAGGAAAGAAGGCGTGGTGCTGGCTCCCAGGTGAGTGACTCACTTCCCTCTTGGCACTTGTGACCTGCTCAGCCATGCCCTGGCTGCACCCTGGAGCTTGACACCAGTTCCTGTGGTCCTTCCTCGGGCAGGCAGTAGAAGGGACACAGTGGTTGGGGCTCCACTGATGGTGAGGGGCTTGTCACACTCCTGTGGCACCTGGTGCCTCACAGGCCAGAGATGGGGTAGCCCAGCCCTGGAGCAGCTCCAGGTCAGGGGCACTCCCTGGTTGGTGGTGGTCCCAGCTCAGCAAGGGGGGGCAGTAGCCTCAGCAGATCTGTCCTCTGGGCTCCTCATTTCCTTCCAGGTCCCAGGGTCAAGAGGCAGCACAATGAGTACTTGTTCCAGGGCTTCCATGATGAGTGGAGATTCATCAGGCAAAGTACCAGGAAGGGCACTGCTCTGCTCTGGGAATTCCCCAAATCAGAAAACATCAGCCAGAAAACACTTCAGGCAGGGGCAGCTCATTCCTGTACCCCTTCTACAGTACTGTAAGCCCCCCTTGGTCCTTGTATTCCTTCATCCTGGCAAGAAAGGGTGGTCAGGGACATGAGGGACCCACTCCTTCCTGCTGCCACTGGCACTGCTCCGCCCAGATTCCACATGGGAGTTCCCCCAACACATTCTGTGGCACTGGCATTGCTCAGGTCATGGGCACAACATCCACCTGAGTCACTTTAACAAGAAATCACATGTTTTTCTGTCTGCTCCCTTTACACCCCATGGGTTGTTTAAGAAAGAAATGCTGTTGGGGTTTCCTTGTTGGTAACAACTGGCTCTTATTTTGGCAGGAAAGGAAGCATGAGGCTCTTAAGACAGTCCTGAAGGACAGGACAGTCACAAAGCACTTCTGCCAGAAGGAAGAAGTGGTGTCCTTGGCTGGCTGCATGCCCTAGAGCTCCCCAGGCACCCAACTGCAGAGCAGTAGCAAACATCCCAACTTCCCAGCCCAACAATCAAGCTGAACTATGGCCTTTCCCAGCCACGTTGGAGATTAAGGCAGTCCAGCTCTGCAAGGAGCACAGCCAGAGAACAAGGACAGCCTTAATGTCCCCTCTGCCTCCAGGCTGGTGACATTCCCTTTTAATAGCACTTGGAATAGCTTGGGCAGCTTAAAAGGGATGTGGAGAACTGGAAAGGCAGAGAACTGGCACCACAGTCTGAGCCTGGAGCACAGGTTCATGCTGAAGAGCAGCAGCATCTCAGCACTGACAGCACTCCACTCACACTCTTGCTATTGCATTTTTTAATAATTCCAAGAAAAAAACCAGTAATTTGGGTAAAAATTTATTTTACATACAGACCATTGCAGTTTAACTATTAATCAAGAGAAGTTATTTTCCTTTATAGGAAGTGACCAGCTGGTCTGAGATTAACAGAAGTCTAAGCCTGAGAGCTGGGATTTTAGTTTGGAAATCAGATCTTGGGGGCAGGCTCCTTCCAAGCACCACTCATTGCAGTGGGGAGCTGCAGGACTTAACTGCAGGCCAGCTGCACTGCACAGTGCTGGAAGCATATTCCCAGAATCAGTCCAGATATTTCCCAAGCTGAACTTGCTGAGAAAGATGGTGCCTGCAAGGGTTTGGATGCATCTCCAATATTTTGGAGTTCAGCTCTCAAACTAGAAACAGAAGTGGTGAAACAGCACAGTCTGTGAAGTACAAAACACCGAGTTACAGGGCAGCAGACACACGGGACAGCAGGAATGGCAGGGACTCTCCTAAGCCAAGAGTTCTACGTGTAGCGGGGCCCTGGCCGGGGTCATTCTCTGGCCCTATTTCAAACAGACAGAGTACAAAAAATACTTCGACTGATAATTAATTGTACTGGAAACAAACAGTCTACCAAAAAGCAAATCTTACTCTAGGTGCCAATGAGTCCTTAAAAGCAGAGAAGGGACTGAGGAGCTGCACTTGGGCAGTGCTTCCAGGATCATTCACGCTGCTCCATTTTTACTTTGGGAGGTCTCAGGAAGGTCCTGTTTTTCTTTTCTTTCTTCCCCTTTGTATTTGCCTGGAAATTTCTCCAACTGTCAACACGACCATCCCGACTTTCCTGGGAACAACAGGGAGGAAGAAGTGAGTTAACAAGTGCAAGAGCCAAAGCACAGGTAGTACATAGCAGTTTCAGGAGATCAGTGGCAATCTCCCCTTATCCAGCATGCAGCCCCTGACAGGCAGGACACAAAGACACTGGGAAGAGCCAGAGCAGCACAGTGCATTGGAACCACAAGTGAGCTTACACACACCAGTGTAAGCACTGTGATGGATTCTTGTTTCAGACACCACCAGATTGGGCTGGGTTGTCCTTACTCTCTACAGAATCCTCAAAGGAAACAAGAAACCTCTCGAATGATGTTCCTAATCTGCCAACCCAGAACAAGCCATGTCCTTTCTCTGTCCTAACTCCTCACTCTCCTGGTGTTACAGGAAGAACAGAGAAGGGAAATGTACTGCTGCCTTCTCTCATGCTTCTTGCTCAAAGTCTCATCACATTGATACAATGAGAAAAAAAGGCCTCTGGTGCACGTCTCTCTCCTGCCCTACCTGCTGAGCAGCAGAAACCTTTCCCGAGGAGGAGGAAAAAACCAAAACAGAAACCAAATCAAAAAACAAAACCCACAAAAAAAACCCCAACAAAACCCTAAACCCCCAAATCTCCCCACAAAGCCAACCTATGATTTCTACAGGCTGAAGATTTCACAGCAGGACAGAACAGTCCAGGAATGATCCACTTCACAGCACGTGATCCATCCACTCCAGGCCCATCTCTGCAATACCAGAGCTGCAGATGGGCTCTGGCTACAGCAGCTGTCTGCTTCCCTGCTCCCTTTCCCATGGCAGGATGGGAGAGGGCCCAGCACTAACAGGGATCTGGATGCTGGGACAACCAGGCTGGAAAGTACCACAACAGTCCACACAAACACTTTCCAGATTAGGTTTTAATGGTCACCAGTGACCTGGGCTAAGCAGCAATTCTATTTTACAACTAAAGATAAGAATGAACTGCTGACAGAGATGAAAAATAGTACACCTCAATTTACCAGACCTGTTTCTGCAGAGGTGATACCAAAGCCCTATTGATGGGCTGTTCTCCACACACATGAACAAACCCCAGGCTGGTGCAGATCTATTAAATTGTCTTACAGACTTGCATACAAAAGGTCTCTCATCTCTCTAGGGGCATTCCCTGCAACATGGACAAGAATTGCTGAGGCCTATTCTGTAAGTTCAAGTGCTGGATACCTCAAAGTTCTTCTGCCATTCTCGTTCTCGTTTGGCTTTCTCTTGTGCTTCAATTTCCTCTTCCCGCTGCCGCTTCCTAGAAGGGAAGCCACAAAAGTTATGAACCCACAAGCATCCACTTTAGAAAGCAAGGTAATACTTTCAAATCATCTTGGAAAGCTCTTCTAACTTTTTGGCAGATTTTAGAAGAGATAAATACACACACCTAAGATAGCACAGCAAATACAATTTGGTTTCAAATTTGGAAGAGCAGCGCACGTAAAGTACAAATTAAATTTTGAACCCCCTACTTTTCACCTGTAATCAAAAGCAATGTCCTGCAGCCATCTCCCACCTCACTGACCAGCACAGAACCCTGCTCCAGGAAGTGCACTCACAGTGATCAAATCACCTAAAATGGTTCAGGATCACACATGCCACAGGGTATTTCTGGCATTTAAATAAAATTAAAAATCAATCCTCTGCAAGCTAATAGCAAGCAGAATTGTGCCACCGTTTCACTATTGTGGCTGGCCTCCATGTATACAACCATATAAAATGTATTGACATCTTCAGCACAGGAGGGCAAATTTCCTGTGTGCTTTTCTCAAGCATAGGGCTCTACAAACCCACAGGCCACCCAGAGACATGGCAGAATCCACATTATTGGCAATCAGCTTGACAGGACCCTTGTTAATCTAATCCAAGGCCCTGATTTCAGCAGGAGGTCAGACCAAAGGGCCTCCAGAGGTTCATTCCAATTTAGACTATTCTAAGACTCTCTGATCCCATATCTTCTGTGAGGAAGCATGAGGTGGAAGAGCCTGATTTTCACAAGTGGAATGTCATTTATACCTTTCATGCATTTCTTTTGCTTCTCTTTCTTTCCTCTTAATTTCCAGTTCAGCAAACAGCTTCATTGTCTGTTTGTATACAGCTTGTTTGAACTGTAAAACACAAATCCAGTCTTAAAATAATGCCTGTGAACACAGTTAAAGTCTGTTTTATATACAAATGTATGAAGCTAAAAGAAACCAAACCACAGATGTGCCCACATAACCCTCATCCTGCCCTGACAACAGCAGCAGCACACAGAAAGGTGTAAACCACTGCTGATTAAATTCTGGCCCTGGCACCAGGAAACAACTGCATATTAACCTCATATTAGTCCCATTTTAATTTGTATTCATGAAGCTGTGCCTAAACAGAACTGTTCACTTCAAACTCTCTTATTCTTGGGTTAAGTATTGCATTGTTACATTTGACAAAAAAGGCAAAATGGTCACTGTTTTAGACAGTAATTTTCCAGCAGATCTTCTTGATGTGTTGTAAAAATCTAGCATTGGCTTCCCAGTAGGAAATCAGTATGCTTAAACCAATCTTCATTACTAAAGAAGAGCAAGAGACTTCTGAAAAATGAAAAATAGGATGGTTATGGGGTTACTGTGGTGATATCAAGAGGAAGAAATCACTTTCCAGGGAAAAAAAGGGTGATGAGACTAATGAAGTCAATGTTTGGCAATCACCTATCATTGTTACAGCCTCTCATATGGCTGCCCTTCTCCAGACTAGAACCCAGGTAAGAAGAACGAAGTTATGCCATGCCCTTTTTAATACAAGTGGTTTGCTGCAGAACAGCACATCTGTCCCTCAGTACTACATAAATGAAACAGACAAAACTGCTCTCATTAAAAAGTCACAAGCTCATTTTAGCCACTCTCAGTAAGTGCTTCATGTGCCCCTGCCAGCAGCAGGAATGTCACAGTTCCAGTAGTCAGAAGACAACAAGAAATTCAATTCAAAAAAGGGTGCATGATGCACAAGCAACAAAGACTTGCTTTGAGAAAAGAACAGGGTATTTTGATCTATATAATCTCACAATACATTTACTCTTTACACTACACTGAAGCTATTTTCCACAATACACAGGTATCACCTGACACATGACACTCTACAGTGCCTAAGCAGGATTTGTTCTTCTGTAAATGTAATTCTTCTGTAAATTAGCAAGTCTAATAAATACTTCTGTACTGGTTTTGAATCTTAATTCCTCAAAACACATTTTGTACTCTCCAGTTTCTCTGAACATAGTATGACTTACAACTTCAGGATCATCCTCCTCTACAGTGGGAGGTTTTCCATCCTTCTTCAACTGCTTCTTTTTTTCTTTCACCTAATGATTAAGAACAAAAATAAGAGCCTTAAAAATTTTATAGGGCTTACATAATTTGAATCCAAGTGGTTCTGCATTCCTATTCCAATGTATAGAAAGAACTCTGTTCTTGATTGATGTTTTGTTTTACACCAAACCCTCCTAGGCCCAAACACATACAAGATTACTATCACATGAACTGCAGTAATTAAAAATACTGTGTTGGATACTATTCCTTCAACATAATCCCTTTTGGTTTCTTGATATATATATAGAATATATCTTGAATATATTCTTATTCAATATACATCATCCAAACCAGCAGGAAGTTTATTTGGCTTCATGATATTCAAGTGACTAACAACAAACAGAATATCAAGTGTTCCTTGTGTTAAGAGTACCTGAGTTCTCCCATATCATCTGATTCCTCAAGCTTTCTGTGTTTTAATCCACCCACTCTAACTTCTTGGCCAATGCAATCCAAGCTCCTTTTCTTATCTTATAGGTCAATATCCCCCAAACTTCCCAGTCTCCTGCTGTCACCACCTATTCTCTTCCACCTACACATATCTGAAGTGCATCATTCATTCACAGACTTGGAAAAAAATATTTAGGTCAGATCATGTGGTCTGACCTGATTCTTTCAAGTACTGAATTTCACTGAATTATCCTGCACTGAGCTCAAGAGCAGTCCTGGACACAGCAGGCTTGTTTCTGCTGTGAAGAGCTTGGAGCCCACCTGCATAGTGCCATTATGAGGTTTGCTCAGCTTAGTGACCTAAACAGGAAGCAAGTGTACCAAAAAGCAAAATATGAATGATTGATTACCACTCACCCCCAACTCTGGATGTTCCCACAGAATACTCACAGTGTGTTCCACATATTCTTTTCCTGCCTGTATCACATCCAAGGCTCTCTTCTTTTGCTCCTGATCTAGCAGCAGCTTGTAAGCTTTATCTACAGCTAAACAGAAAACATCAATATTAATAGCACCAGTAGTCATGTTCACAAGGCATCACAAGACTGCTACTTGTTGGCATTACTAATTTGCTTCTAGAATTTGTGGTGGTCATTGGTTTGGCAATCTGTTTTGGGTTTTTGGTTTTTTTTAATTAAATACATCTAGGAAAGTGATAACATGATTTGTTGAATGAGTTCTGGGGTACAGTAATGGCAGGAACTCTCTGATACCTTCTGGAGGGAGCAGGTGAAATCAGTCCTAGAGCTGTAGTTATGGGCATGAACACCTTACTGTGATTACCTGCCTGCACAGCACACACCTAAAACCATCACTCTGCTTCTGTCCTATGGCCTTTGAATACAATCTAATGCACAGATTAAACAGTTTTTCTTGAACAATCCCAAAACCCCATGAAGAGGTCTGGCCCTGTTGTGACATGACAATGGCATTGTTGCCACCTAGTGCCACCTGCTGAAATGCCACCACCTCACACAGCTGCTGCTACCACAGCTGCTTTTGCCCCAGCTAAAGCACCTCTGCAGCAACCCTTCTGTCCCCTCCACCCTAATGAATTTTTAAACCAGCACCAGAAAAGCTGACACTACTAACCCAGAGCAGGCAGAGAGGGAGTATTACCTTCAAATGCCTTCTGGGCTCTATCTGCATCATCTTGGTTTTTGTCTGGGTGCACCAATATTGACAGCTGCAAGAAAAAGGATATTGCTATCAAGATCATGGTAAAAGATGAAGAGTATTTCAGAGATTTTTGAGAGAAGGGAAATAGAAAGAATCCAAAGAGATCACATTCATTTGTACATGGACAAACCAGCTGACAACATGCAGAACTATGTGGCAGTACGAGCTGACAGAACAAACAATCCTTGTAAGAAACAGGCTGTCCAAGAAAAGCTGCAGCTTGTGATGAGAGGAACGATTTAACACCCCTCTCCTGATATGAACCCCTTGGTCATCAAAGATTTGTATCCTTGGCCTTGACAAGAAGCAAACATAAAAAGATCATCCTCAACCAAAGTCTCTCAAGAAGTTATCCAGCACGCCCAAGGCTGTCCAAATACCAAACTATTTAAGAGTGGTCATTTTTCCTTAGGCTGCTTTACTGAAAGTTAAGAAAACTCCTGCCTGTGCTCTACCTGGCAGAGACAGGAGATAGATCACTACCATCCTGAGGGGGACTTTAACTGGGCTGGAAACCACATCCTCCACATTCCTCTTCCAGAAAGTTATTTTTTTATATAGACCTTTTATTTCTGCCATTGCTGTACAGAGTAGCAACTGAAACTGCTTTAGTGTTGAAGAATATAAAATAACTACTTTTGGAACTGTACAGCTGCCAGTTTGGAGCTCCCAGGAAAAGGTTTGCCTTCAGTCCTAAACAGATTTACTTCAGCCAGTGCCTTTTTTCCCCTTTTTTGGCTGTTCCACATTCTGCACTTGGGTGTTTGATTTCTTCAATGCACAATTCCATGCACACTTCTCATTTCATTACCCTGAACTCAAAACATCTCGCTGTAGTGTTTTACCAGCCCAAAGCTGAGAACATCATACTTTATTGTCTTGCAGAAGTGAGAGCCAACAATAGATCAAAAAGTTATCCCTCTCACTTCCCACACACAGGAGGAGCCCATATCCTGTTCCTCTGCCACCCAGCATCTTCCTGTCTAAAGACACTCACACCATCAATTCAGGTGGAAGCTGCAGCCCTCCAAACACTGTTTCTTTGCTGTATGCACTGATTAAACTCAAAACTTTTCCTGCAGGTCTGTCAGCAGAGGCAGGCTGGGGTAATGTTTCCTGTGTTGCAGACCTGCCAGGAAGCAGGGCTCCCTCTTTCCCAGGTAACCAAGCCACTAAAAATGACCACAGAAATTCTTAAAGAAACCTCAGAGAAAATCTGGATCCAAGTCCATACATTTCAGAAAAATACCTTTTGATCTTCCTTTTGAACTGAAGCTCAAGAGGCTGATCATACATGGCTATATTAGCTGGCAATAGTCCCATCACACATGGCATGGCAAAGCAGCCTGTCATGCTTGGACCAGGGACACTGCTGCAGCTCTCCTCTTGTTGATACAAGCACTGTTCTATGCATTTCTGCCAAAAATAGACACCCCTCTACCCAGGTACAGCTTTACTACCATTTTTCTTGTGCCCACACCCAGCTGCACAATCTCTACAGCACCTCTACTTCCCCTCCACAAACTTTGAGTGCAAAAGCTGAATGAATACCTGTCGGAATCTTTTCTTTATCTCTTCATCTGTGGCTTCAGGATCCATCTGCAGCACCTAAAAGAGACCATGAAAGCAGAGCAAGTGTGAGGCTGCTCTCCATGCTTCAGGTTCCTGCCAGCAAGCTCTAACATTCTCATGAGGAGTGGCTGAAGTCACTTGGTTTGTTCAGCCTGAGGAAGAGGAGGCTGAGGGGAGAACTCATTACACTCAAACATCCTTCCAAGGGCCAGCTCAGGGGCAGGTACTGAGCTCTTCACTCTCATGACCAGTGACAGGACATGAGGAAACTGCATGAAACTGAGTCAGGGGAGGTTTAAGTTGGAGCTCAGGGCAAGGTTCTTCCCCCAGAGGGTGCTGGCACTGCCCAGGCTCCCCAGGGAATGGGCACAGCCCCGAGGCTGCCAGAGCTCCAGGAGCCTTTGGACAGAGCTGCAGGGATGCCCAGGGTGGGGTTGTTGGGGGGTCTGGGCAGGGACAGGGGCTGGACCCACTGACCCTGATGGGTGCCTTTCAACCCAGCACATTCTATGATTCTGTAACACTTGGCTCACTGGCACACAGACACACCAGAAAGCTTGCCCCACAACAACTGAATTTTCACCCAGTAAAACAGAAGCATTTCACAATCTTTTTGACATTTGTGACACTACTTTTAGCAGTGCTAGACTCCTCTGGCTATGCCAGTGGCCTTTCTATGTTCAAGTCTTGTGTAGACAGCTACAATCCATAAACTGGTACGAGCCTTCAACCAGTCCTGCAGCAATGCTCAGCCTGACAGAAACAAAAGCATGGGGTGGTTTGGGGACAATGTCAGGTCACTCAGAGTGTTGGAGAGGAAACATACTACTTTATAAGAATTTATTAATTTTATCACTTTGAAAGAAGACAATAGAGTTTTACTGTTTAGTTTCCATGAGTGACACCACTTGTTTATTGATCTTTACAGGTGTGGCAGAGTTTAGGAACTCTTTTGTGAATTAATTTACTGAACATAAGATTTAAGCAACAAGGGAGCAGATGCTGGTCTGACTTTAAGAATCTGTAAATAAAAAACACTCTCCCACAGGAAAGCTGCAGTCTACTCTGAAACACCTTTCTTAATTTACTTTTTAGGTACTAAGACCTATACAAAACTGAACATTGTCAGAGTGAATCTGCTGACTCATATGGCTGACCTGACTACAAAAAGCACCTGAGGCTTGAAAAAGGCAGTGAAGATGACACCAGGAAGGAACACACCCAGGGAAAGCCAACTCCAGATGAATACAATATTGTTTATTTACTGCCTTCCTCAGGCTTTCCTACTTATTAAGCCTTTATAACTGACTGCAACTGGAATCAAACTCTATAAAGTGCAAGGGGATTATCCATTACCCAATGGTTCCTCAGAGATTACTCACTGCTGTGACCACTGAGAGACCTTTTCTTACTCTATCCAAGTTCAGTGGGATGAACACCCAAAATAAAACACACCACTACAAATGCTGAATTAAGAGAGCTATGGCCAGAACTGCCAAGCTGCCACCTCCAGCTACAACCTTCCTGTTCAGAAAGTACCCAGCCAAATCTCCCAGTGCTGTTGTGTGAGGGAAATGTGACAACATAGTTTGTCCTGCTGTCAAACACTGAGAAAAGACAGTGAGCACATATACACCATCCTGCTGTCCTCTGCAAACCTTCTGCACTAATCTGTACCCAGAGAAATGTCTTCTTTCCTTACGTTGTCTTTTACTGGAATAAATACTCAAGAATCAGAAAGCTCATACATCAATTCAGAATGTTCAAACTAACCTCAAAAGGGTTCAAGTTGAAATATGAAGATCCAGGTCGGGTCAGTCGGTCAATTTGGTTTTTTGATGTTAAAACAGAATCTCGTTTTTCAATTTGCTTTACCTGAAGAACAGAGAGATCTGTATCAACTGACCATCACAACACCCTTACCTGTTTATTCCATGCTGTTAGTATACAGTCATCCTTGTCCTGTACCACAATTCATAATGCCCCTTGCTTACCCCAAGCCTGTAGCTATTTTCTCAGGCACTAGCAGCACAGATTTTTTAGCCTTTCTTACAGCCCAACAGTACTTTCAACATCACATTTTATCTATAAAACATACTGCAGAACAGTTCTGTTTGTTCCTTCTATGGCCTTCTCCACTCCCCATGCACCTCCAGCAGCTCTGTGCTGTGACTCCTTGGAAACCACGGCACTATTACTTTTAACCCGTTGTTGGCAGTGCAGCCCTTCAAACACGCCAAGTGACACTGATGCAAACCCACAACCCCACTTTACTCTGACCACAGGTTGTTCAGTTCCGTTTTTACCCTTCACAGTACCATACCGAACCAAACCGTCTATTTACATTTAATGTTCACCTTTATTTAAACAAACGCGCATCCAGCGAACGGGCACGGNAACAAGCGCGCATCCAGCGAACGGGCACGGCCTGGGGGAACACGTTCAGGCCGTGCCCGCAGCACCGGGCCCGACAGGCGGAGAGGGGCCCAGGCCCTGCCCGGTGACAGTGCCCACAGCAAGGCCGAGGGGACGGCGAGCGCACGGCTCCCGCCGGGCTCAGCCCAGCGCAACCAGGGCCGACCGCGGCTCCCGGCCCCGGGCAGCACCAGGGCTGTGGGAGAGCACCATCCCANCTGCGAGGGGCTCTGCTGGCGCAGCAGCAGCGCTGGAGCTCGGGGTCGGGCGCCGACCAGGTGGGTGTTCCGACAGTGCCCCTTCTCCCCTCCGTCTGTCCGTCCCTTTGTCCGTTCTCCCCTCTGCCCGTCCCTCTGTCCCTTTGCCCCTCCGTCCGTCTGTTTGTCAGTCTGTCCCTTTGCCCCTCCGTCCGTTTGTCCGTCCCTCCGTCCCTCTGCCCGTCCGTCTGTCCTTCGGCGCTCACGCCGTCTCTCCCGCAGCTGGGCGAGCTGGGTAAAGGCGCTGGGAAGGGCGGCGGCGGCGGCGGTTCCATCCGTGAGGCCGGCGGCGCCTTCGGGAAGAAGCAGGCGGCCGAGGAGGAGCGGTACTTCAGGTGAGCGGGGCCCGGGGCCTGTGCAGCCGCTCCCCGCGGGCCCGGGGCAGGGCCCGGCCGGCCTCTCCCGCGCCGCTCGGCTGCGGGGCTGCACTTCCTGCCGTCCTCTCTTGCAGGGAAAAGGAGCGGGAGCAGCTCTCTGCCTTACGGAAACACCACGAGGAAGAGATCCACCACCACCAGAAAGAGATTGAGCGTCTGCAGAAAGAAATCGAGCGCCATAAGCATAAGATCAAGCAGCTTAAGGATGACTAAGCTGGTGCTGTTGTTGAATGTGCATGGCCAATACTGATCATGGTGTAAAACAGCATGAAGACTGTATTTTTTGGTCAACATAATCCAAATCCATACAATTATGGTCTGCAACAACATCAAATAAACTACTCAGTCTCACTTTCTTGCTCAGTAACTGTTCAATGAAAACAAAACCGATCAACCTCACTATCTGGTTTTAAACTTCATTTTCTTCCAAAGTAAAACTGCACTCTTGTGTAGGCAGGCCTGTACAGAACTGAGCTGGTTTTTTAGATTTGTATGAAAGAAATGACCATTTGTGCCTAGTGGGATAAGTAAGTTAAAGCTGCAAGAAGAGTTGGGGGAAAGTGGTACGGGTGTAGCAATCCATTCACAGAGAAGTAACTTTGTTACAAGTAAACTGTCTTTGTGGCCTACCGGGGTGTTATTTCCACTGAACTAGCAGATGACAAAAAAAAAAAAGGTCCACTTGTTGCACTTAGTGTTTAGTGCCATAAACTGAGAGAAGAAAATAGTATTCATAAACTGAGAGAGAAAAATAGTTTTCAGAGTTATGCTGGTGTCACTTGTGGTGGTCCTGGTTCCTGGAGCAAGACAGCCAAGAACCTGATTTCCATGTGAATGTTCTTTTCCACAACTGCCCAGTACATTTGGGTATTTTTTACTGTCTCAACTCCTCTGTTCCTCAGCTAAGTCTCTTTCCAACAAAGGATGGATTAAAACTAATTTTATGCAGTTTCAATCACTTTTGACATTTTAATGTAGGAAACTTAATCATAAAATACACAGTAAGTGACCTGAAACAATGTGGCCTTACTGCAGTAAGCACTGACAAGAAGGGAACTTTCTGTATCAACAGGCAGGTAAGAAAAGAGTAGTTTCTGTCATACCTGTCATGTCTGTAAATCTGCCCAAACAGGCTTCCTGTGCAGCACTGGTGAAAGCTGCCTGTGTTACAGTCAGTGAAGGGTGGCAGTGACACTGAACTGGGTGGGTCTGTGCCTGGAACTGCCCTGTCTGAAAGTGCAGGAGGCAAATGATGCCTTTGATGTTGAAAGTGGTTTGCAAGGGTGTGACTGGCTGGCTGAAGGTGTCCCAGTTTCTCCTGTGTTCCCTGATACATCCCCAGCCAGCTGCTCCCTTTGGGCTGCCCTCACTTGGTGAATATTGCAGGTAGTGGCACATCTTGCCTGCAGAGTAAGTGACACCACTGTCACTCTGTGCCCTTAAACACTGTTCTCCAGTGAAGATGTCACCCGCATGATCAGCCCTGGAAGAGAGGCTATGGAGTGTCCTTGCCTGGCCGTGCTCAGATGTGAGAGATGGTGGTGTGGTTTCTGCCCAAGGCTGTGCACAGAGCTTACCTGTGGGCTTTGTTCCTTTCAGTTGGGGCTAATTAACAAATTATGAGCACCTTCCCCACCTCTCTGAACCTGGTGAGATGAACTGAGTCACGAAAAGCAATATACTATTGGGTTTGGGTTATAACTATTTAAAAACCCAATTTTTTACCTTTTTCAGAATGTTTTTCCTATTGTATCTGTCAGCTGGGGTTGGCTTCCCCAAAAGCTGCAGAGTCACACTAGTGAGAAGTTTGGCATAACAGCTTCAGTGGACTGTGGAGAGCTGACATAAATATTAGGACAACTCTATTCAGAAGGGAACAGATGAGGGTTTAAATCACATCTCTGGGTTTTATTCTGCATTTTGGTGCACTAACTATGCCATGGAAGCTCAGCCACAGAGCCTCTGCCCAAGCACCTGTAAGGGAAGGGATTTGCTATGAGACTGGGAAGGCAGTGATTTACTGTGCCACAGACAGAGGTGTTAAAAACTCTGAAGTCCCTCAGGGCTGCGGTGTGCAAGTCAGTACCTTGCTACACCACAGAGCTTTCTTGCCCACCAGTAAAAGACATGAACATTTGAATGACTCACAGCAAGCAGTTTGGGCTCACTCACCACCTCCATGGCCTGTGGATGGAGAGATGCCAGCTACAGACTGCTGCAGCATTCCAGAGCAGGAATGCTGGGGAGTAAAACAAGATTATACCTCTGATCTGGGTGATTGCTGGGGAGTTAAAAAGGCACAAGATGTCAAGAGACCTTTCCAGGATTCCCCCTCAGTCTGTGCAATTTGGAAGACAGGGCTTAGTTCTTTTGGAAAGCTACAAACTTTTGCCATCTGCTTCCAGGAAATTCTGGTTGAGAGCAACCAAAACGAAAGCTGATGTTTGAAACTGGTAAGGCTGCAAGGATAGTGCTGAAGCCAGATCACAGGTCATAAAGGGACTAATTGTTCTGGGTTTCCTCAACCACTCTGGAATGGCTGATGGCATGACTTGTCCCCTGCTTTGTCCCACAGGCACAGGGGTACACAAAGGAAGGGATTCTTCTCTCTTTGCCAGAACTGGTGCATCTTTGTTATTTGCTAGTTCTTCAGGGTTGGATTGACCCTGTTCACAACACCCTGACTTTCCATAGCCACCTACAGTGCAGCTCCATTAAGAGTTTCACTTCTTGGAGCAGATGCTTATCCTTCCTTAACACCAGATCCTCTGTCTGTACTGTGCTTCTAAAGATCACGGCCCAACACTGCTTGGCCACTGCAGGAACAGGAAAAGTGCAATTTATTTTCAGCTAAAACTGAGCTGGTGATTTTTGCTGCAGCAAACAGAATCTATTTCCCAAGTTAGTTGCTCGGTTTGTGCTGCATCCTACACAAATGTGATGGAAATTGCCAAGAATCCTTAGCTCAGGGGTGGAGAAAAAAAAATGAAAAGAAAGTGAGATCCAAGATCTTTAGCAAGCTGGTTTTAGTGCAAGGCACCCAGGTAGCCCAGTCTGGTCTCTTTGGGCCTTTTTGTCACATTCAACCTCCCCACTCCAGAGCAGATAAAGGGAAAGAGGCAAGACAAAGACAAAGCACATGTGTGTGTTTTCCTAAAAATCAAATAAGCTGTCTGTGTGAGGCAAAATAAACATATGTGCACAGGGTAATAACAGTAGCATGGCCTCTGCAGGCAGAAATTTTCCTGAGCATTTCCCTGCTGTAGAGGTGGTGGAACACACTGGGGGTGCTCAGAAAGTTCCTTGCTGATAAATAAAGCTTGAAGATTTTTAAGACAGACCTCTTCCTGAATGCCTGGGATTTAGCAAACATGTAAGAGCTGCTCACAGGGCTCCAGAGAACAAGATATTTACTGGAGGTGGGCACATCTGTAACATATTATCCATAATATGCTGCACTAATGATTGGTCAGGATAAGAAGTCTAGAGCATCAGGAAATGTCATATTCCATATACAAGTTAAGAGCTCATGAATTACAGCAGATTCAACTCTGTCATCTTGCTGCTGATGTGGAACACACAGGAATTTCAGCCCAGTGTGGAAGAGAAGCGACAGACTGATGGGAACACACTGAGCCTCAGCAACCTCTGACCACTGAACACAGGAAAATGCCAACAGGTTGAGGAGTAAATATACAGAGCTGTGGAAAAGCTGGATCCCTTCACTTCCTTTGCTCTGTCCCCTCACAGGTGCTGAAGGAGCAGAGCAGGGCAGCCTCCTTGCCAGAGGCAGGGGGACTGTCCTGCCCTCCCAGCTCTCAGCAGCTGAGATTAACCCTCTCCTTGGTTCCAAGACAATTTTTGTTTTGTCTTGGCCCAGGACTAAATCAGATCTCAATGTACCTGTTCAGCTCCAATCACAGAGCTGTAGCTAGTCTCATTCTGGCATTTTCTAGCAAAAATTAAAATTGAGAAATCTAGCAAAAATTTAAACTTCATCATCTCAGAGCATCTAGGGCCTCCTCTCAGGCACTGCTTGCTGTATGGCACTAACCCAAATACCTGCAGGCAATACCTTGTTCCTGGCTAGAGGTGTCAGATCATTTTGGCCTGAGGCTGTAGTGTGTAACATGAGACCAAAGAACAAAGTAGTGCAAAGCACACAGAACCGAGGGTGGGAGTTGCTAGAGATATTCTGGAAATTATTCTCAATTTATTACACTGCAGAAAATATACACCTCAATATATATTTTGCTCATTAGCTGTCAGGTAACAGGTCCCCATCTGGGTAATAACTCACATAGACTTCATGTGTTTCAAAGGCTGATAATTAATCTTTATCAAGAAACCCATACTTTTATACCCTGGTTTGCTACAGGTGGACCTAACTGGTCCTTTACTTAAAACACCATCACCATTGGCTAATTAAGAAGCCACCCTTTGGTAAAAAAATCTCCATAACACATTCCACATGTTCACAATACCAGGTGCAGCAAGTTAAGATAAGAATTGTTTCTCATTCTTTTCTGTGATCTTCTCACAGCCTTTCCCAGAACGACGCCTGGGAAAGTTGTCTGTTGCTTTCTGTGTCCAGAGAGCTGCCACTACAATTAGCCTCATCGTGTTCAGTTGCCAGCTGACAGGACATATGTCATTATACTTCATAATTCACTCCTGGATACTATATTATAAAAAATTTAAGAGCTTTACAGGACATTTATTAAGCACCACTAAAGATGCTCAGCTCCCTCAATTCCTCTCAATATTTGTATTGTGAGAACTCCATCATTCTTAACTCCCAGCAAAGCTACTGCAGTGAGCTGGGATGGACAAGGCAATGAATGATTACCCCTCCTTCCATCTCTACACCACAGCAGACCCAACACGCAGCACTGAAGAGCTGGCTCTACTGCTAAATCTCAAGAGGGAAGTCACTGAGGCAGTGCCAATTCTACAAGAGAAGCAGCATGTCTATCACCAGACTGGTTCAGCAAGACAGACTGAACACCTCCAGTACCTGCACAACCTTGCCTCCAGCTTCTGGCTTGGAAACATTGGGCATCACATGCCACTTTTCCCACAAGTCCCACACTACCACTGGTGGGTATCACACATACATGATTCACCACACAGGTACATGCCATCTTCAGGAGAGTAATTTTGGGGTGAAGGTACTGGAAGAACCTTCTCTGAGAGTGCAGGACCTGCTGCTTTTGTTCACCAGACTATGTGGCTAGTTGACATGACTATAGGAACACTTGCAGGTTCTCTGGGCTCAGTTTGACACAGCACTCTGGGACTCAGCCTGAGCCAGCCCAGCACACATTGACTTCCACGTTATGCAACAGCATGACAAGCACGTGAAGCCAGCCCAACACCACCGCTGCCAACAGGCCGATTTCTCCCTGACTTATCCATTTATTGTGTCCAGCCTGCACTCATCGAGAGCCTAATCAAGCAAATCTGGTGAGCAGGCAAGTAAGACTTAATCACCGATTAATTACAGATTAGCAGCTGCAGAGCCCCACACGCCAGTGCCCTGAGATAAGCCTGACTCGCCGCTCCCGCAGCCGCATGGCTTCTCCTCCTTGCCTCGGGCCTGGAGGGCAACGCGGCCAGACCCGGTCCGGGGGCTCACACGAGCCACGGCTCGGAGAGCGCGGGAGGCCCCACGGGCAGGCCGGGCCGCGCCGGGGTCCCGGGAGCACCGCGGGGAGCAGGGCCGGGGGCAGCTCCGGGCCGGGAGCAGCTCTGGGCCAGGGTCCCGGGAGCACCGCGGGGAGCAGGGCCGGGGGCAGCTCCGGGCCGGG
>VYZP01030408.1:85542-111120 GCA_013400635.1 Hypocryptadius cinnamomeus
CGCGCCGCCGTCCATGAGGAGAAGGAGGAGCGCGCGCCATTTGCCGTCGCTGCTTGGGCCCGAGCTGCGCCGCGCCGGCCCCGCTCCGGTGAGTGCCGGGGCCGCCCCGCGGGGCAGGGGCGCTCCGCGGCCGCGCCGAGCCCTCCTGCGTGGGCCCCGCGAGGNATCTTGGAAAGTTTTGGTTAAATGCATCGTTGTTGCAAATGCTTTAAAAATAAGACTTTTGTTTACCCGGTCTGAGCAGCCTTGTTACCTGTCAGTATTTGAACATGCTACTTAAGTACATAAGCTGTGCTGGACTACTCTTTTTGAAACAGTGTGTTGGCTTCCCTTTCCCATGTTTATGGCTCTAAAGGATCCCACCGGCACTTCGTGCTGCAAAGGACATTAATGCTCATGAAGCTGGTGCTTTGGTTTTTTTGATTGGTTGTTTTTTTGTTCCTTTGAGACTACACTTTAGCAGAGTTTTTTGGTTTTGTTTTTTACTTGTAAAAGTAATCTAAAAGAATTTTGCATCTCGCAGTGTGAGGTTTTTGTAACCTATGCAAAGTGTAGTATTTGCAAATGAGCAGTGTCTGCTTGAAAATTTTGCATCCTTGAAATTGTATTTCCCACAAGCATTACGTGTCCTTATCTCTCAGTTTTCCTGTCTAAGTGAACACTGTTAAAATAATATTCGAGTCTCCTGCTGACACTCAAGTTCCTAGTTCAGTCAAAAATCCCAATACTCCCTGCTTTGTTAGACAGACATCTGCAAAGTTCTTTGAGGATAAATTCTTTAGAACAAAGCTCATTTCTCTTGAAGTGTTGCTTGGAACTGGAGTACCAGGAGTGTTGTTTAGTACAACCCAGACAACCAGATGAGCTATGAATAGCCAACTCCAGTGAGACATGAGCATGGGCAGACTTTATGGTTTAGGTTAGCAAAACATAGGAGTTATTGGTGCAGTCAGTGTTTTTAAATGGCACTGACGGGCACGCTGCTAACCTGCTGTGCTGAAGTAATCTGATCATAGTTGTGTGGGTACTGAAGCAGAGTTTGTTTCTCTCTGGGCTGTGCTGGTCTCTTGCTTAGCATCATACTGAAGGTTCTCAGATTTTTCCAAGGGGCTGTGGAGTGAGCAAGGCTGAGCTGGAGAAGTGATGGTGCTGGCTGCATTTTGGCTTACAGGTAGTGAGAAGTCCCAGCTACTGTGTAAAGGTCTTCAGGCTGTGATTACTTCAAAATAAGGTTTCATGTAATTCATGCCAAGAAACACCTAGCATATCATAATTAAGCTATTAAAATGTGTTTTCTGTGATTGAATAAGCTAAGGTATAAATGAAATGGCTGTAATGCCTTCATGTACAGAATAAAGGGCCTGCCCTTTTGTACATGCCTTCATGTGCAGAAATGTTTCTGAACAAGTGAGGTTTTAATGAAACCCCAGTTCAGGCTTTAGATGTGAATCCTTATTTTCCCCCCACTTGTATGTTTATCTTCCTCGCTTGACAAGAACCTTCTTGAAGTGTGAGGCATAACTATAGGGACTGCATTTGTTTTTTTGTGGTCAATTAAAACAACAAAACCAAACAAATGTCCCCCAAACTTCCTTCAGTGTTGTTTTTAACATGATTTAACTTAACTGCTTGACACAGACAATATATTGGTTAGGAGTAGCAACATAAGCAAGTGGAATGACTTGGGTGCAGAGTTTTTCTGTATGCATTAGTTGTCTTCCTGTGCACCTGAGCTAAGCAAGTTCCATTCCTGCATGAAACTGAGTTTTCAGCAGCAAAGCCAGTATTGGTGTATAATAATGGTGGAGTTCGTTATGGTTGTTTTAGATACTGTCCTTTTGCCAGAAGTTTTCTGTTCCTTCTCAATTAAGCTGTTCCTAAGCGTGTTTTGAGTTAACTAGACTGAATTTATAATTAATTGGATGGAGTTATACTTAGATAGTCTGTAGGTGGCAACCTCTGTTAGAGGCATGGTATAAGATAAAAGGAATAGTAACATCATGGCTGTTTATCCAGTGAGTGTCAGATTAAGGCTGTGATCAGATATCTCTTTTCAAGATGCCGTACACTGTGAGGACTACACCTCTGTTAATTTTTTTATTTTCCAGAAAAATAACTAATTGAGCCATTTAAGTTATGAAACACTAGAAGCACCTGTAGTTTTAACTTCCTGCTTGTCATACCAGAGTTTAAAAAAGGGGCTAGTGACTCTGTCAATTACTCTCGAGATGCAGGAATTTTGGGTGAAAGATAGTGAAGAGCTAAAAACACGCTTTTTATCATGAAGTATTTACAATCTTCAGCAAGGCATTGTTTGCAACAACAGTGGGAAACTTGAAACAAGACCCCTCTGGTATGCAGTTAGGAGGTGTGAGGGTAGGCAACGTCTTGAGCACAAGTGAGAATTCTCCTTGGCTGTGTAAAATTGTCCCCGATGTCTGTTTATTACTTCTGCTCATTTGGTAAGCATGGTTTTGTGTACACCGTTCTAAATTCATCCATTTCTGCATGTTTTAAAAACAAACACATATCCCACATGTACTTATATATATAATTCTTTACTTATAATCCACCCTTGAAGTCTTTCCAATTCAACCAGTCTCCCTCTTTTCCAGATATTTTAATATTTAATGCAGATGAAAAACTGAGTGGATGCGGGTGCTGGTCTGTCATAGGCTGAGTCACATGGACACACTGCGCATGCAGAGATAGCACTCCTCTTTACCATGCTTTTAATGTCTTTTAGAGCAGAATAAAAATGTTAAAGTAATCATTGTGTGTTTTATTTACTAGATAAAATTCAGTTGAAAATATTTTTCTTGTTAACTACAACTGACTGATGTTACCTAGAGGGAGAGCTAAACAGTCTTTTTCAGCCGTGACTTTCACCTACGTATCTCTGCTGAACTCAGAGGGAAGATTCAGTGTTATAGGAGATGCAGTTTTGCTTGTTGGTGATCGTTGTGGAAGAAAAATCAATTTAATCTCAGATTTCAGGCCAAGCTTGCCAAGCCATTAGGGGATCTATTGCTATACCTATGAAAAGAAATACATGTCTTCTAGATGCTCTTGGTACTTGAATATTCTGGTAGCTGTGTCACTTCAGAATTTTCTACAGTGTATTTCTTTAGAAAAACCTTTTAAAATAAAGTTTGTATAACAGGAAATAGCTAAAATTTTAACCCAAACTCAACATGCATTGCATTTGACTTTAGTTCTTTATGAACTCAATCTTAAGCAAAAATAAACAATACAGCTAGTAAATTACAAAGCTGAGTATTAACTGAAATTGCCCAAAAGCCTGCTTTAAAAAGCCTTTGAGCTGTGGTGCTGTGCAGTGATCTGATTCTTAGGGATTAGATATTGCTCCACTGGTACATGCTTGTGGTGAAGGCTGATATCTTTTTGTGCTGCAGATCTTGCCTGTCAGAAGTTTGAATCACTGTACTCCAGAGGAGGTGTTTCTGCCTGGGCACAGCATAGCTTGTCAGCCTTTTGTTCACTTATGGGCAACACTGAAAAAAGTGTTAAACTTTAGGGTATGTGACACTTGAAAGCTACTTCGGGTTATCAAAAAATTGTCCTTGAGTGTCACCATAAGCCCTTGTAGTTCAGAAGGTCATAGAAATTGCTTCAAGTAAATTTTCTGTATTTATGTGTTGCTGTAGCCTCTCAGTTCATTGTGGTTTGGTGGGTACACAGTATATGTGTAATTAAATGAATTTATAAGGCAGTAGGAAGGTGAACACAAAAATGCCCTCCTCTTTATATCTTTATTGTGTGTCTCAGCTTGTGAGTTTTTGAGAAGAGTTGAGAATGGTGCTATAACCAAAGCAGTTTTGGTGTAATTAAACCCCCTCTGCCCTGCACTGTTTCAAATTTGAGATCTTCCCGAGGCTGTCTAGCAAGCAGACATGTAGCTGAGTTTTGCCTTCTGTGATGTTCATAACCTAGAGAAAATTGATGTTCATTAGTGTTTTGATAGTTAATACCTGTAAGGATAGGTGAGCATTATTGTGGCTTTAGGTAGCATTTTTTTTCCTTCTGTAATTAGGCTGTAGTTGCCTTTAAGTAAACTGAATTGGTTAGAAAGTAATTTCTCTTTGTCAAGTAACAGAATGTGTGTGTGTGTATATATATATATATATATATATATATATATATATATATATATATATATATATATATATATACCATGTAGCTATGGAAAACTTCCTTTCTTTTCCACACTAATGGCTTAAAGAAGTGGCATCTGACAGAAACAATGTGAGGCTGCTTTACATGTCTCTAAAATTGCCCTTCAAGATAAGACAGCTTTAGTAAAAGCATTACTGTCTGAAGAAAAATGATTTGGTTTTTTTCTTCCCTTGCTTTAGCTTGCAAATCTTCATAGGGTGTCTTCCAAACAGTTCATGAGCTGTAGTCTGGAAGGGTTGGGTGTTCAGGGGACTGTTGGAGGTGTGCTTGTGCTTGGAGACTTGTTTTGCAGCTTAGTAAATAGCTTGAGGCCTCAGCATTTTTTAAAAAAACTGTTCTTGATTCATCTTCATACCTGTATTCCAGTACTTAATTGCATTGCTCCAGCCATGCTGCATTGTCTACCTGGTTATCATTTCTCTGCTGCTCATCAACTTCTGCCCTATCATTTAAAGCCTGAGGCTTGTTTCATTTCTGAACCTAACAGCTGATCATCCTTATGTTCTCCGCCGGGTAGTTGAATTGCCTCTCGTCAGCCTTTTTATTTGAAAGCACTGAATATCAGCTGGCTGGCTAATTGGGAAATTGAAACAGTCTTTAATGAATTGGGCAAAGCCCACTGGAATTGTCTGAGAAGATAGTTGTGCATTTTTCAGTGCACGTATTTGGAATCAGTTTGTTAATTGTGAAAGCAAGTACTTTTATTAATATAAAGAAATGAAGATGCTGCAGTCATGCCTTCCTTTTAAACCAATAAGGTATATAATATTGAAATAGTAGCTGTGATTTGTCCAGCTCCTATTTGAGGGAAACTGAAAGCATGGAAACTGTTGCGTTGCAGCTTCAAATGACAATGTCCATCAAAGTGCAATTTTTCTCTTTCTGTCCTTGAGATCTGACAGCGTCGTGAGAAAGCATGTGGCTAGTCTTGTGCAGCATGTTGGGTTTGAAGGAAGACATGGCGACAAGCCAAGCAAGTGGAAAAAAGTGTTAACAAGAAACAAGTATTAACATTTTTGTACCTGAAGCTACCCTGCAGGGTTACGTGTTCACTACATTTTAAACGATTGTTTTAAAAGTAGCGGAATGGGAAATGGAAATAGCACTAGATCTTCTGAGTCTTTGCTGAAGGATGTGACTGCCGTGTCCCCATACATTCTAGCTGCTATGGTAACCAGTTAATGACAATCAGTAGATGGAGTTTAGACATTGTTATGTACATGAAGTACATTTTTTAAAAGTTATGTAAATTCTTCCATGTACATTTTCCACAGTATTAAGGGTTGTACTTTCTTTTGAAACTTAGACCAGCTGCATCCAAAAAGTATTAAATAAAACTTGATACAGGTGATTTTGCAGCATGTATACAAATTAGTTTAGATAAATCATGCATTGTCCTACAAACTAGTTATTTCTGGCTTATTGTAATATAGCTCCTGAATTTTTTCCAGCAGCATAATAAAATGGCTAATCAGGTGAATGGTAATGCGGTACAGTTAAAAGAAGAGGAAGAACCAATGGATACTTCCAGTGTAACTCACACAGAACACTACAAGACACTGATAGAGGCAGGCCTCCCACAGAAGGTGGCAGAGAGACTTGATGAAATATTTCAGACAGGTATAATATGCATTTCTTGTTTCTGATTGGTTATGAAAGTGAGGGCATACCATTTTCAAATTTTTATAGATTAAGATTTAAAAATTCATTGTTTTTGATCTGTGTAGCTCTGAATGTTTTGCTACTTTGATTTCCCTGAAGGCGAATTGGGTTTGACATTGACTAATGACTTGACACATCCTTGGAGTTGTATGTGATATCTTAGTTGCTTTAGGGCACAGAGCACTAGTTTCTTAGACGACAAATGAAGATGTATGTTTCCACATACTAAACTGTACATTTTTTTTTTTCTTCAGTCCAAATCATCATTTTGCTTTTATGTTTCTACTGTCACTGTCACAGTGATTCTAAAACACTCAAAGGCTGGGTAGGTGACTTAGTGAGGGAAGCAACTAGCTTGTCTTGCCTGGGACTACATTTGAATTGAGTCTGCCTGTGGATTTTTTGTTCTCTCTAGTTCTGAGTGGACAGTTTAATCCATGTTGGTTATTACACTGAAACGTTCAGCCTGACACTAACCAAGTTGAGGACTAAGCTATCTAGCAAATCGAGTAATACCTTGCTGGTAGCAAGAGGTCTCTGCAGCTTCTAAAGAGGTTTCTTCATATACAGAGGTTTTCCTATTTTGTTTTTATAACCACCCTATTTTATCTTACAGACAGAGGCTTTCTTTTCCTTTTTAGAGTGTGTTCTGTGAACAGATTTATAAGAAGCAGTAGAACTGCTCTATGTGCTTATCTTGAATGCCTGGGTGGCAAAATGACAGTTTTTGTTGAAAAGAGTTAAAATTACCCTGATCAAGTGAAGGCAGTTCAAAATCAATACCTTATCAATCCTCAGTGTGAAACTGGCTCATGTGGGTGATGTCTTTTGGAAGTCATTCACAGTGAGCTTTCTTCAAGCCTTTACCAGCTTTTATTGGCTACAGAGATGCACTTTCCAACTGTGGGTCATGATGACATGCACTCGATGGTCTGAGAGAAGGTGTACATAAATACCTGGGCAGAGGAACTCGTGGGGCTCTGACATGTGTTGCAGTTAGGTTGTGTTGTGAGGAGTTCTTAAGGAGTTTAAAAGCTTTTTAGCCCAGAACCTGACTACCAAGTATAATTCCACTGCATGAGTAACCTGAAAACATTTATTTACACTTCATTAATGCCACTGAAGATGTTTGCATTGTGAAGGGGTTTGTCAGTGAAGCAAACTGCTTTAGACACTTGACCCAAATTTGGGGTTGAATTTAGTGATTTTTTTATCTGCTGAAGTCTTCTATGAAAGATACAGGTGCCTTCCAATATGCAGGATCACTTCTGAAATGTAGTCCTTGGGCTTGGCACTACTGTGCATTTTCCAAATCAAGTAGCAGTGAAATAATCTGTGTATTTTGGAGATCAAGCTGTTGCAAAGCGTGTGGAGTTTTAGTATTTTATTCTAAATTTGGATGTATGCTTTTAAAAGTGTAAATCTCAGTCTATATGTCTGACTCCACAACTGATGCAAGTGCATTACAAAAGGGAAAAAAAATCCCTGTAAAGATCCTTAAAAAGAAATGCTTCAGAACTGGTCCAGTGTTTCTTGGGGGAGTCTGTACCTGTAAAATTAACATTAGCTTTTCTGAGTACATAGCAGGGCTCAAAATAATAAAGTTTTGAATTCTGTCTCTTGGAACTGCATAGAGCAACAAAATAAGTTTAAAAAGCCCCAAACACTGTTTAAGATACACATGAAGTCCACTGACTCCTGCATTTTTGAAGCTGGAGGAAAGAGTAAACAAATTATTTTTGCTTCCTACTATTTTGTGGGGTAGAGCTTCCTAGGTATTTGATCATCAGTTGGGTAGTTCCTTTCTCCCATACAATAGGATACTTGTAATGTTCACCTGTCAGTTTACTCTAAAACAGCTCAACTCAAGAGAAGGAAGTGTGAAACTTAAAATGAGGGATAAACAAACAAAATTCAAATCATTAAAAGTGAGCCAGAGTTCATTGTTTCAGACCCTGGTGTGTAATACTGCTTTTATGCAGCAGATTGCATTCCTGAATGCTAGAAAACTGTTACACATGGCATATAATCTTGCACGTCAGTTAGTGCTTAGGTATATACATTTTAATTTAACTTTTTCATTGTACTCATATTCTTTCATATACTTGTGTAGGAATATATGATTAAATGTATAATTCTGTTGCTATGGAATGTAACTTTTTGGCTTTAAAAGCAAATTGCATAGTTCTTAGTTTGTATGAAATTCAATAGAAATCTGTAACTTCTTTATCTTTAACTTTTAGGCTTGGTAGCTTATGTCGATCTTGATGAAAGAGCAATTGATGCTCTTAGGGAATTTAATGAAGAAGGAGCCCTCTCTGTATTACAGCAATTTAAAGAAAGTGACCTGTCGCATGTACAGGTAAGGTGAGAGCCCCAGGAGTGTGAGCACATAAGTATAAATAGTGTTCTGGCACCGCTGGCAGGAGAGTTGTAACTTAGAAATTCACTGATGTTGCTGTGTTATATTTCAAACCCAAAACCAAGTCTGTTAAAAATTGCCTTAAATGTGTAGGTATTTGAGCACAAAGCAAAACCTCCCAGATAACAGAAATATGCGTGCAATTGAGAAAATAGGTTAAAATGCTTTTTGGAATCTGATGACTTTTTCAGTCTGACAAGTTTGTTCAATTAATTATTGTATTTTCCTGAAGGATTCTTTTGACATTTGATTTATTTCATTGACTTGAAGTAGTGACTTCATGGTATGGAGTGTAAGATTCAGTGGATTCCCAGGGCTTGTCATACACACAATTGAGTTATTTTGTAAATTGTATCTACAGAACAAAAGTGCATTTTTATGTGGAGTTATGAAGACCTACAGGCAAAGAGAGAAACAAGGCAGCAAAGTACAGGAATCAACGAAGGGACCAGATGAAGCAAAGATTAAGGTAACACTTAGAGATACTGGTTATTCTGTACTAGCTGATATATTACTTGTACATAGACTGAATATGAACTCAAAAAGCATCAGTAACACCTGGATAAGTATATTCAGACTAGGCTTTAAAGAAGTGCATGCATGCTAGAGATTCTGTAGAGAGGGTTGTTGGAAATGCAGCTCTTTCTGATCACACAGTTGCCAAAATTTAAGCTTTACAAAAACATTGATATCTGTTTAAGAATTGTCTCAGTTGTCCAGTGTTCTACACTTATTGGGGTGCTACATATAAAATGGAAAATAAGGGAAAAGGCAAACAAGTTCTTTGCAGTGACCTTGTAATACAAAACAAGTGCTGCTGTTTATGATAGCTTTTTAAAGCCACAAAACAACAGGGTGTTTTGTAGCTTCTATCTCTTCATATCTACCTTATCAAGCGTGACAAGGAGCAGATAAAGAATTGCTTATCTTGGAATGGGTTTTTTTGTTCTGTATATTTTAATCCACTGCCCTCTCTCCTGTAAGTAGTCTGACTTTCTGTTTTTTTCCAGGCTTTGCTAGAGCGGACTGGTTACACTTTGGATGTAACTACAGGACAGAGGAAATATGGGGGTCCTCCTCCAGATACTGTATATTCTGGTGTTCAGCCTGGCATTGGAACAGAGGTTGGTATAAACAGACTAATCTGATAATTGCTTTGTATACTTATGCAAACTCCTAAATGGGAAATATTTGAAAATTAACCATATTGCAAGTTTAAGGTATTGTAGAGGAAAATAATCTTCTATGTGTGTCTTAATCAGTCTTTCTTACTCCTCAGTATTCTGCAAAAGACAGGAAGATAGGTTAAAGTGGAGAAAAAAGGGGTGGAATATACTAAAAACCGGTTATTTTTAAAGTTAAAAGATACTTGGAAGAGTTTCAAAGACTTTATTTTTTTTTTCCTTCCAAAGGACGAAGTCTAGTCTGTAAGCATTATTTGGAAATTTAAGGTTGTGACTGAACCTGTGCATCTTCCTAGCAAGCTGTGAGCAAACTTAGGTTTGGTTATGAAAATGCTTGAACTGTGTATTTCTTCACTTAGCTATTTTTCAAGGTTTTAGTCCCTAGCAGGTTGTTTTGTAATACATGCTGATCCCTTCAAATACTCTGTCCCACTGCTGTGTGTCTGATACAGGAGTTCTTTCAGAGGTTTTTCTATAAACCACCAGACTAGATTTGAGAAAACAATCAGTCTCCTTAATGTCTTTCATTTTATAGATAAGTTTTCCATTCTTTGAGATGCTGAAGCTCTTGTATTTATTGTCAGGAAGTATCACAGTAAGGATGATTTCTGAAGGGAACGTTCATATTCCATGAAGGAAAATTAATTTAGTGGTGGTGGTAAATAATTAGAATGAGTCCTTGCACTGAAAGATAGTACTGATGTGTATAACTTGTCAAGCTCTGCTTAGGTCTGTATGCTCTGTGCTAATTGAGGTTTTGTCTTTAAAAGCTGCAAATGAATTAGAATTAAGTGTTCTAGAAGTAATGACAATGTAAATATCTATCTAGAGGAATACCTTAAGCTTTCTAGGGAGATGGTGGGGAAAACCTTTTGGGTCTGCCATTAAACTTTCACTTAGTGTGATGGATCAGTTCCTTTTTTTTCTCCCCAATAAGTAATGTTCAGTCAACATTCATGCTGAACTGAGAGAGGCTAAGCTTTTAAGAAATGTTCTAGAAACTGAATTTCAAGAATATCTGTGTAACATGAAGCATCTAGAAGTTCTATCTTGTTCCAAGTTTTGCAAGTTAGTCATATTCTCCTCATGAGTTTGTTTATTGGTGCTTATTATGGGCATGCTGAGTGTCTTTAGTTCTGAAATTCTGCTATGCCTTCAGCATGAAATACAATTATGACAATGCCTTACTGAGAAGGAAAGTGTTGACTCATGGCTTTTTTTCTACAAAAAATATTTGAAGTTAAAATAAATTTATTTTTATCTTAATGGGTGTTTGGAACATTTTGTTTGTATTAACAAGGAAGAGGTTTTGAGACTTCAGAGGAAAGCTGCAGCGATTAAACAACTGGGGGGATCTTTCTAGGGAGACCTCAGCTAAAGATATTAACTCCTTAACAAAACTTAACCCAAGTTAATTGTACAGAACAAAACTACAAGAACTCACAAGTTTGCTGAAGTAAATATTAAACATTAGGTTGGTGGAAGCTGAAACAAATGCAGACAAGAAACAAGACTACAGTATATATTAAAAGTGGAAAACGTGCATCACACAATTAAAAGGGAATTATTATTATTATTAAATTATTTTTCCATCTCTGTAGCTTTCCAAGGAAGAGTAATTTACAGAGTGATTTGAAAATACTACAAGAGCAAGGAAGTGCTTGGCCTGCTTTAACATATGATACCCAACTAGATAGTCTGTAAGATCTTAGTTTTTAACTGCCAAAATTAAAACCAGGTAAGAGCCATTTATCTCTTCAGCAGGGGAGATTCACAGCCTCTTCAATATAAATAACAAACTCAGGTTTTCTGTGTGTAAAACCTCCTACCAATAGCAGGTGGATTAGAACACTTGGGACGTACAATAGCATCAGCTGCTGTGAAGGCTGCACTGGTGACTGCAATGTTTCTGCTCTGCTGTTTTATCTGCATTGCTCTTTCTTTCCCAGGAATCTCCAAGTGTTAAAAAGAAGCTTGTATTTCTGAAAAAGCTTTGTTTCAAGTGTCCTCTTCCTTTTTAGGTTTTTGTTGGTAAAATCCCCCGAGACCTTTATGAAGATGAATTGGTACCACTCTTTGAGAAAGCTGGTCCAATTTGGGATCTGCGTCTCATGATGGATCCTCTTTCTGGTCAAAACAGAGGTTACGCTTTCATTACCTTTTGTAGTAAAGATGCAGCACAAGAAGCAGTCAAACTGGTGAGTTAACTTTCTTCCAGACAGGTCAAGACAAAGTAAACAGCAAACATGTTGATAATTTCTTAAGTAATGAAGTCTTCGAAGCATCCATTGACAGACTCACAATTTTACTTCCTTAAAAATTGCCTCCTGATTTCATTAGTAAGTACAGATAATACAAGACAAGTACAGATAACTTACAAGACTGTTATCTGCTGTACCTTACTGTGGCTGATCAGAGTACTTAGGTGATTGTTAGGAGCCTGCTTGATTCCAGCTAGAAAATACATTTTTTGAGCTTCAGTGTGTTTTAAGTTTCATCACCCTTTCTATTGTAAAGAGCTAATTGGAGATGCCTTATTCAGCTGCTGCTGCCATGGGGAGGTCTCTGAGTTAGTTCCTTTGGTTGTTTCCAGTGGCCTTCTGTTTTTTCCAGTCATGCTTGGAAGCTGACATGCATGCACCTAGACAATTTGGGAAAAGACACAGAGCAATAGGGTTAGAGGGAGAGATAGCAGTCTGATTGGGGCCTTGCCTCTGCCTGAGAGGAAGAAGTAGAATTAGGCAGATTGGGGTGTATCTCCCAAGATTTTGAATTTGGCTGTGAAATACTGTGTATACTTTGAACCAAAACAGGTGAAATGCCTAATCTCAATTGTTGCCTTAGTGGAATTCAGCTCATCCTGAATGAGGGATGAAGAAGAGGGGTAAAATCTGAAAACCTTAGTTAAGCTGATGGGGGCAGGGAAACCTGAAACCTGAAGAAACTTAAAAGCAGTTAAAACCACGTGGGCCTTCTCCTTGTGTCAGCAAGGCACCAGTGGGAGCGGGATTGATTGTAAGCAAAATGGCTTTGCATAAGATACAATGTGAAAAGCAGATTCAGGTTAATAAGTTCATAGCACCAGAACAAAAAGTTTTACTCTGTTAGGAATCACTTCAGTCTGTGAAGCAAGATTCTGAAATGCTTTTGTCATCCTTGAAGTGATATTGTTTGATAGTCTGTGGTACCTTAACTTAGAATATCAAGAAGGTTCCTGAAGGTATTGCTGTCATTTTTAGAGGTTATGTCTCAGCTAGATTTAGAATGGCTAAAAACCTGCTTTTAAAGATTTGCATGAGGTTTTCAGAAGCTGGCTAGTGATGAAACATCCATCCTCCTTGCTGTGTTCAAAAATCCTGACTAAAACAAAGACTATGTCTATCTTGATTTTTTTTTTTTTTTTTTTTTTANGTTTTTTTTTTTTTTTTTTTTTTTTTTAAGGCTGAATTCTTGTACCTTTAAAGTCCTATTGGGAGTCTTTCTTTTCAGAGTAATCCAGCTGAGGGTACAGGCATGAAGCAGTAGGCTAGATTCTTTTTAATGGAAGTTTTAAATCTTGACAGTAAAATTTTTTAACTCTATCATGGACAAAGTAAAAAAAAAAAGCCTGCTATTTGGGATGGGGTAGAAGCCAGGTCACAGACTGATTTATACTGTTGATTGTCTTGGCAAACCCTCTCAGTGTTCAAAGCTATCCAAGGAAAGAGGAAGAACTCCCAGTATCTTTAATGCCATGTATTTGCTTACTGATAACAGCAGCAGCAGTTGACTGACAGCAGAGGAAGCAGTAACCAGTTGCTAGAAAGATCTTTCAAGTCTGAGATAAACAGTAGGTGAATAAATTTATGCAATGCAATTTGTATGTGGTCCCATGTTGTTCTTGTTACTGCAGGGTTTTTTGTAGCTTTCCATTCAACAAGACTTCTGAAGTCTCTGGAAATCCTAACCTTGGCACTGTTCTTCCAAGTGAATGCTGACACAAAAACAGCTGTTCTAAGAATTCTTTTGCAATGCCAATTCAATATGCTATGTATAAAAGTAGTAGATGATGAAGAAAATACCCGAGTTTGAGATTTGGGGATATTTTTATGCATAGTATTGTGGATAAAGCAAATCAATGGCTTTGTTTTTTCAGTGTGACAACTATGAAATCCGTCCTGGAAAGCACCTTGGAGTATGCATCTCTGTGGCAAACAACAGGTTATTTGTTGGGTCAATTCCAAAGAACAAAACTAAGGAAAACATATTGGAGGAGTTTGGTAAAGTCANAAGGAAAACATATTGGAGGAGTTTGGTAAAGTCACAGGTAAGACTTAATGAGTCCCAGAACACCATTTAGTCTCTGTTTTGTAGGTCTAGTTGTTTGACTGATGTGTTCAGGTATCATTTAAACTATTTTCAAGTTGGATTCCCAGTTTAATTTTGTTAGAAATTTTGTGTATGTACTGTATCTTAAGGTGGAGTGTAAAGGGACTCGTGTTTGTTTTAGTGATTGTTAAATGAATGATGATGTAACTTCACAATTAGAGACAGAAACAGCTCGAATGAACTCAAAAACCAGCACACATGAACTCTGAAGAAAATGAAGGTTCCAATTCTGTTACCTGTTTTAACTTTCTGTTGAAGGTTCTGTATTTGTTACTGGATCTACAGGAGGTTCTGCTGTCAACATGGAGAAGTTTTTTGGGGATCCTGAAGCAAATGTATTCCTGAGTAGTGAAGGGGAGCAGGGAGTACTAAATTGGTTTAGAGGGAATATTACTAGAGAAATAGTTAATAACAGACTAATTTTTTGTCCCAGTTTTTCAGCATTCTCCAGTATGTGCAGCAAGTGGGAAGAAGAGAAGTCAGCTCATCACTGAAAGGGTGCTTCTGCCTTAGATAAGAGATTGAGTCACTTGCTCTTGTTCCTGTAGGAGAGCTTTAACCTCCTGCTTCTTTTTTAGGTTTGCTATTTATAAGTACTTCAGGGAAGTGGTGAAAACAGAAGGTGAATATTCATTTAGTTCTCTCTCCTCTTTTGGAGAGTTGTGGAAGATGTTCCTTCTAGGTTCTGCAGGAGGCAGGGGAGAGGTCATATGTTAGTACTGGCTGCCTTTCAAAGATGTAAAAATGATTTAAAAAGTATAGAAAACTTAGACTGTGTGAGTTGCTGAGGTTGGTGTTTTACAGAGCATATTCTGTGGAATTTCAATTGCTAGGTGACATGTTTCTGGGTAAATTGGATATCTGCTATTTGTTTTGCTTTTCTTGTGCTCCCACCCCCTTTCAGGTGTAAAATTCAAATTCACTACAAAACATTAGTGAAGGCATTTTAGGGTAGACTCTAGATTTTTACTTTCCTTTTGAAGCTCAGTACTAAAGATATGTTTTTCAGAGGGTTTGGTGGATGTAATTTTGTATCATCAACCTGATGATAAAAAGAAGAATCGAGGATTCTGCTTCTTGGAATATGAGGATCACAAGTCAGCAGCACAAGCTCGCCGACGCCTGATGAGTGGGAAAGTAAAAGTCTGGGGAAATGTTGTTACAGTGGAATGGGCTGATCCAGTAGAGGAGCCTGATCCAGAAGTCATGGCAAAGGTCAGTAAAGACTTCACTGGATGCTCTTGTGCTTTGGAAGGACTTTCTTTATGCCATAGTGACAAAGATTTGTTCCAGCTGAGCAGGGCTAGTTTTGAGGCACAAAAAGCAATTAGAGGGCATTTTCACAGTAAGCTGTGCAGATGGTGTTGTCTGAGCACTGCAGATGAGTTGCCATTGGAAGATGTTGGGAATGTGCTGTTATTGACTGCTGTTGACATCTGAACTAGTCCTGTGCAGGGTTATCCTGCTGGATTGACACGTCAGGCTGTGCATTTTCTGCTTTAGCTGTAATCAATACCAGGTAGGTATTGTGTAAAATTATTTTCCAGAGTGAGATAAAGGTGAAATTCAGTGTGGGGAATGATGTGCATTTTATTCTCAGTGTTTTTGGGTAACTCCTTGCTGTCCTTGAGGTGTGTTAATAAAATTTTGCTGGGATTTGTGGCATCCCAGAAGCAGAAAATCAAAGTTGAATATTCTTCTGGTTATGGAGGGGAACTGTGGAAGGAGAGAAGTTGTAGAAACTTTATACAGGTAACCACAAGGCACTTTTTTTTTTAAAACAGATTCAGAATTAGTAAAGTTACCCAAATTTGTTAATGCAACAAAAAAGGGAATAATATCTTACTAGTTGGCAGTTTCCTTTGAGGTTTGACTTTTAAAGACGACAGCTTTGTTCTCATTTTTTCACCAGGTTAAAGTTTTATTTGTAAGAAACTTGGCCACTACTGTGACAGAAGAAATTCTTGAGAAATCCTTTTCTGAATTTGGAAAGCTGGAAAGAGTAAAGAAGTTGAAGGATTATGCGTTTGTTCATTTTGAGGACAGAGGTGCAGCAGTGAAGGTGGGTTAATTATTCTTTCCTAGCTAAGTTGGTGAGAGCACTTTATTTTTGATTAATGATTTTAAGAAATTTCTTGGCAGTAAATACCTCAGTAAGACAAACTGTAGAGCCCGTTTAATAAGGTTTCCATTGTGAGAATCTCAGTGCTAATAATCTTGTTCCTATGATTTGAGTAGCTAGGAGGATGTGAAATTTGAAAGGACAAAACTGTAGCAAGTTAACAAGTAGACTGGAAAAGGGGTGTAGAGCAATGCAGGAGAGTCTAGAGAAGAGGAAAAAAAAAAAAGATCAACCTAGACAATTTTTCTGAGGAAACACTGGCAGAAGGTATCAGTTGTTTCTCCAAGACCCCTATTTAAAGGCTGTGTGTAGTTTTGGAGTGACAAAAGTATCGAATAGAAATTGGGAGGTAATTAAAAAATGCTTTCTGAAGGACAGGAGAGTGGTGTTGGCGACTCTTTAAGCATTACCTGTTTTTAACTCTGCGTGCATCCGAGGTTTCTTCTCAATGACTTGTTAAATATTGAAGATCATTATTGTAAGCTTCAGAGTTCTCTTCCTTTGTGTCCATGAGCTGTTGAGAAGGTCATTAATATCTGCTGACTGTGATTCAGTATATTGAATTCTGTAGAAATTACTCCATCTGGTTTTTAAATCCATGGTTCATGGGGGGAAGAAGTAGAGTAGGAAGTGTTTTTTGCATTTGGGAGTCTTGAAGCAGATACACTGCATGTGGTGTATGTGGACAGTTCAAAGGCTCTGTACTCGATCTTCTTATTAATGATTTTATAGCCATTTAATTGCTTAGGATTTTATTACACAAGAGATTAGGTTTTAGAATACTCTTGATTATGCTTTAAGATGAATATCACTTGTACTTAACAAGGTTGAGGATGGTTTGGATAGGTTTAGACCATGTCTGAGGGAGGACAAGAAATTGTTGAAACAAGGTATAAGTCAGCAACACTTCTGGATGTGGTTTTCTGTAGTATGTCTGTAAACACTTTCCAGCCCCTTCCCAGTACAATTACCTGCTAAATGCTCTGTTAGATTTCAGCAACTGGAAACTTGTAGCAGCTGAGAAAAAAACAGATAAATGCATCACTAACGCTTGTCTCAAGCTAGAAACTACCACATCTTGCTCATGTGACTGCTTCATGGCCACTAAATTGGCTTATGGACTGTGAGATATTTTTGTGTATGGACATGTTTTGGCTTTCAATGAAGTTATGGTATTTACGTGTGGAACGCATGGAACTGGAATGTTGACTCTAGCATGTACTGATTTTCATCAGTAATAATGTGGAAATAAATTGCCACAATTTCTAATGCTTTTGAGGCATGTAGGTGTACAGACACAAAGTCTTCATTAATGCAAATATTAATACCCACAAAAGGTTAATGCAAAGCAGATAATTCCAGGTGAGGAAAAGGGGGGTCTAGTCCTAATTGTACTTTGTGTATTAAGTTCTCTTTGTGGGTGCATTTGATAGTAAAAATTGCACATTCATTTTTCTGGAGGATTCAGGGCTTGTTTGATGAGATCACCAAGATTCAGTAATCTTCTTTGTTTTTTTCTCCTCAAGTATGTGTCTTCAGAACCACTTGATTTTTCTCAGTCACTTGACTCACATTCAGCTACCTGGGAACCCCAAATGTAACAGTTCTTTCTCTTGTGTGCACGTGTTCTACCATGCTTATAAGTGAAGTGAGTGTTTATGTCAGTGTGAGTAGTGAGAACTTGTTTATTTCTGAAAGGTTTCTAGGAGATACAGGAACATAAAAACTGATGGTGCTATGTCTGACTTCATAAAAATAATCCTTAATATGTTTTAATCCTTTTTGTCTTGTGATACAGAAAGTGTATTTAAAAAAAAAATGCTGCTTCCCTGTAACTGGTGAATAAAGTGGGACTTGGAAAAGTGATGTGTAACATTCTGTTTATGTAGCACAAAAGCAAAGCACATGGCACAGCTCAGCCTGGAGCAGCCCAGCTGTCTTGTTTCTTGCAGTGAGTTTTAGTTCCCTTTGAATGGAAAAAAATTGTTAGTTATTTTTCTTTTAATTTTTGTACAGGCAATGAATGAAATGAATGGGAAAGAGATAGAAGGGGAAGAAATTGAAATAGTATTAGCAAAGCCACCGGATAAGAAAAGGAAAGAACGTCAGGCTGCCAGACAGGCCTCCCGGAGCACTGCGTGAGTGTCACCCTCACACCGTGGTAATGCTGCTGAGTGGAGTTGTGCTGTGAAACTGGGGCTGGTCTAGAAGAACTGAATGACATGACTTGACTTTTTTCCATGTTGCATATTGTTAATCAACAAGGGCAAATGTATACTGTATTTTGGGTTGCTTTTGGAGATAAATAATTCTGTGCTTCTTTCCTTACTAGGTATGAAGACTATTATTACTACCCTCCGCCTCGCATGCCACCTCCTATTAGAGGCCGAGGCCGCGGAGGAAGAGGTGGATATGGCTATCCCCCAGATTACTATGGCTATGAAGATTATTACGATGATTACTATGGCTATGACTATCATGACTACCGTGGTGGCTATGAAGATCCCTATTACGGCTATGATGATGGCTATGCTATAAGAGGAAGAGGAGGAGGAGGAAGGGGTGGGAGAGGTGCCCCTCCACCACCTAGGGGGCGGGGAGCACCACCACCAAGAGGTAGAGCTGGCTACTCACAGAGGGGGGCACCCATGGGACCGCCGAGAGGAGCCAGGGGGGGGAGAGGGGGCCCTGCGCAGCAGCAGAGAGGACGTGGTGCTCGTGGAGCCAGGGGCAACCGTGGGGGCAACGTAGGAGGCAAGAGAAAGGCAGATGGGTACAACCAACCTGATTCCAAGCGCCGTCAGACCAACAACCAGCAGAATTGGGGCTCCCAACCCATCGCTCAGCAGCCGCTCCAGCAAGGTGGTGACTATGCCGGTAACTATGGTTACAATAATGACAACCAGGAATTTTATCAGGATACTTATGGGCAACAGTGGAAGTAGACAAGTGAGGAGGGATTGAGAATATTGGAAACATAGAATTGGCTATAGCTCTACATCTTTCCAAAAAAAAAAAAAATTGGCTTAATGTTTCATCCTTCAGTAGCGATTGGCTGCCATTGTATTGGGCTGAAGAATCACTCTATTGTGTATATACTCGAGTCTCTTAGTTTTCTTTTTTCATAAACGCACTTGGACATTACTGGGCTTGCAGAATTCCTGAACTCCTTATGGGGTTTCAGTGCTTTTATCATTTTAGGCTTCACTTTAGCAGTTTAAAAGCAGGAATGGCACACTGTTCAATCATGATTTTGCAGAACCTCTGGTTTTGGACAGTTTCTTCCTTTTTTTTTTTTTTTTTTTGGATTTGGGATAGACTACATAGGAGTATGCTGTACATAAAAGTAAAAGCTAGTGCTTTGTCTTAGTAGTTTTAAGAAATTACAACAAATTAAGTTTTCTTGTATTGAAAATAACATGATTGTATGTTTTGCATTCCTAGAAGTAGGATAACTGTGTTTTTAAATTGTTATAACTTCACACCTTTTTGAAAATCTGCCCTACAAAATTTGTTTGGCTTAAAACGTCAAAGCCGTGGCAATTTGTTCCTTGATGTGATTGTATTTCCAATTTCTTGTTCATGTAAGATTTCAATAAAACTCAAAAATCTATTCAAAACATTACCTATTTCAAATTCAATTGTGTCCTAAAACATTATTTCATTGGTAATTCTTGTGAAAAATATTGTTTTCAAAGTATAACTGCCTATGTGAGTGATCAAATTCGTGCAAAATTTCCTGTGCTTTCCAACATGTAGCACTGTGGACATCAGACTGAAAACTAGGAGAAATTACAGACAGCCCAAAAGGCACTCACTGTTTAATTGCTGTTCAATAATTTATCAGCATCTAATTTTGAAACTTTTTTTTCCTATTTATAAGTGTTGAATTGTATCCAAGCATTCGCAGAGATCTAATTTAAATCTAGTCTTCTAATGTAATGTGGAGAAGGAAGCAGATCCTACAATGGTGTTAATTTTGTTCCTTTGGTGATGTTCTGTGGAGTCCCTGTGGAGGCTGTTCTGGTAGGATCCAGCCTTATTGTATAATTGAGCGTACAGACACACAGGGAAATTATTTTGATCTCAAGCATCTTAATCTAATCTCAAATAATATTTGACTAGGAATGAGAATTACAGCTTGGGTGCTGTGGCACGCTAAATTAATTTCTTGCTACGGATAACACAAACATACTCTCCAGATTCTGCTTATTTCTATCTTGACATTTTAATTTGATGTTCTGCCATGATGAACAATTTGCCTTAGAATTCTCCTGCCTTAAAATAAAGGCTGTTAAAAAGTTTAAGACTTTATCTTTTGAGGGCATTGCTAGCTACATTATATTATATGTTGCTTTGACCCTTGTCTTGGACATTCCCAGATGTCTATTTTAACTGGCAAATCATGACATTACTCTTGTGTTGCATCTAAGCCATTCTGTACCACAATGAAGAACATTTGCTTCTCAAGAAAAGAGAGAAACAAACGGATTTATACTTTCTCTAAAGAAAACTATTGCCGGACCTCTAAATATCCAAATCCAATACATTGCTCATACTTGATTTACAGCATTCCAAACACAGACTATTGAGGAAGTTAAACTTCAGTGGTCATACTCCTCCCTTTGTCTTCTATTCCTGTCTGGTGTCTCAAGTGTGTTATGTCAGAATATACCCAGTAAGATAAGCCTCCCCACACTGCTATGGGTCTGGAATGGGATTGCAGGGTTTGAGTTGTCACCTGAATCGAAGATGTCTATGTGCTTCTCAGAAGTGGGTTTGCCCATGTCAGGCTCTTCCAATTAATAGAATTGGTCATAAGTAGTTTAAAAGTGCTTTTAAAAAATCAATATCTAGTATGTTGGGGTTGGGGTTTTTTTTTTTTCCCCACTTCGTAAAATTAATGGGGCCAAATCATGTCCTCTCTGTTTCTTACCTGAGCAGTGAACTCAGAGGGCTATTGCCTGAGTATACACTTCTGGCTTTTGCTTGTGATAAGGATGTGGTTTGTAATTCTGTTCTAACACAAAGTTCTGCTGCCCTATCCGTGTGACTTCCTGGTAGTTATACAGCTCTTGTAGTGCCGAGCAGAACCCTGTAGTCCCAATAAGTATTGGCTTTTCAGTATTCATTGTAAAGGGGATCCTAGTACAAGGAGCTTAACTGGAATCATGTTTCAAGTCCTCTCCATCTTGGAAGAAGGTAGTGTTCCCATATTGCACATGTTAGCCTAGGAGAGGTGAGGTGCTAGTAAGTGCTGTGGGGGGAGTGGGGAGGAAGTTAAACACCTCATTTACAGTGATTACAAAAGAGCTGAGAAACAAAAATGTTTAAATTGTCTTCCTCAAGAACTGTAAGGTTGCATCTTGTATTTACTTTTCCCCAAATCATCATTTATACTAGTAGTTTTATTAAATGTGTGGAGCGAGCTATTAGTTTTTATAATTGAAAATCATAACAGTTAAACTCAGTAGAAGTTTATATTTGCAAGATATACCAAGTTCTTTGATTTACATGGTTTATGGCTACTCAAATTCACCTTTTAAATTTGCAGCAGTACATTTATTTAATCCTTAGATAAGGTATGCTACAGCTTACTTGAATAGTGGTGTGTGCTGAACTTGAAGAACTTAATGAAATTATGGAAAAAAATTATCAAGCAAAGATACTGTAGTACAGTGGAAAACTACCATGCCTGATTCAAGGGAAGAATTTCTCAGCGCAATTTTGACATCTAGTTCAAAAATAAATTTAAATTTACTCTTGCACATTTCTTTTGATTGTTTCTTCAGTATAACTTAGCAAAAATCCTCTATAATATGTTGAAAATGGATTTCAACTTGCACACCAATATTCAGCTTTTATGAGTGTCCTGCTGGCATTGGAGGAGGAGCCATGAAATGGAGTTTTAATAATCATTTGATCACTCATTTATAGCAGTTGCTTAAATGTCTGTATTGATAAGGTGTTTGACTTAAGAAGCAAGTTACCAGATTCCTAGCAGTTCCAAAACTCAAGCAAAATACTTTACAGCTACTGTGTTATTATATACTTCATTTCACTTTATTAACAAGTTAGTTTACTAAACTCAACTTATAATTTTACTATTTCATTCAACGTAGTTTGCATTTTTTCAAAGTGTTTTCTAGCAATTGTTTATTTTTAAATCTCGGCTTCTGTAGTCTGATTATTAAAGAATGACAACTGCATTGCTTAAACCTTTCCAAAATAAACTCGAAGTAGAAGATCACCGCATGATTTTGGTGACTCTGTACAAAAACCTGACCACTTTTTGTCCCTTCTATGTTTGGACATTAAGCCCATTTCTATAATTTGAACTACAAAGAAAAAAAATACAGAGGGCACTCTTATTATAAGGCTAGGAGAGAAATAAATGTGAAGTGCTGAGCAAAAAGTCTTAAACCTCTCAAAAACATTTGGTACCAAGACCCATAGACCTTACTGGATTAATGTATTTTCAGCAAGACTTAACTCTTATCCAAAAGTGCTGGTGGCTCATCCATAGAACAGCAAGGACCTCTCCTAGAAATCTGTCATCAGCAATCTTTGATCATGCATGACTTGAGGTGGAGTATGTGTGTGATTAAGGATTGCTCGTAAGGTGGAGGTTGTCAGTGGAATTCTGTCATTCATGTGACCTGTGTGAGTAGCTCAGAGCCTTATAGAAAGAGTGTACCACGTTGTGTTCCTGTTTTTTTCTAAAACAACAACAAAGAGAAGTTAGAGCTTCTGTTAACTTAGAACTTGAATGAAGCTGTTGTAGTCTATTGGCTTAAATTGTCCTTTGAAACCCAGAGCAGTTTTGTTGAGCATGTATTAGTTGATAAAATGTATAGAGTAGGGAGAAAAAAAATCACTTGTGCTAAAGGGAAACCATCAGCTATTCAAATAAAATGGTCAAGGTGGATCTGCGATACTTGGTTATTGATCAGGAACTTCTGAAATTTTAGAACAGGAGAATCCCTCAGAAGAAATGTTGTTTTAACAACTTGGAGGTTACCAGAAGCTCTGAAAGACAGTTCAGAATATATTTTCTGATGTCCAGAAATCTGCAAGTGTCAATTTTGTATTTTAACTCCTTCCTTTTACCTGACTATCAGGGAAGCGTGGTTGAGGCTGACCTGACATGTCATGATGTCGACTTGCTAGGTGGGGTTCGCAGGGGACATTAACCTTGGAGTTATAGGTAAGAAAACTTTCTTTCTCCTTTCCTTCAGTAAGGTGAAAGGGTTGGTGTGGGAGGAGGGAGGATATGAGCTCCACAGACCTGAACACTGGAATAGCTTTCAAAATCTGCCATTACCATGGAGAGATTGCAAGTGTGGAAGGTAAAGGTTGAGGTTAAATTTGTTCATGTTCAAGAGAGGCATGGCATAGGTTCTTGAAATTAATTTGAAAATAAAGATGACTTGCACTTCAGAAGAAAGGTTGGATGCTTTTATAGGAGTGCTGGAAGCATAAAACATTTTGAACATTTAAATTTTTCCTCTCTAATTAAATCCAGGTATGGGTTGGATTTCTTTCCCCACCTGTGAAAAAGCAAAGAATTTGCAGCACACTTCAAAGCTTAAGAATGCGGTTAAGAAAAGTGTCCAAGTAGATCTCTGGAAAATAATAAAATTTTGCCTTGGAAATAACAAAACTGGCATATCATGAGTTTGAATCATTTGTGTATTGAACATGATAATGCTTAGAAGGCACTAATCGAGAGAGAATGGCTTTTGTACCAAGGGACAGTTGTAGTTGATCCCATTATAAAATCCCACTGGATTTTAATAATCATCTCTTTTTGTGGAGGGCATATGTTGATTCTAGACAAACAAATAGCAAAAGCTGAAGAACAGGTTTGCAAATCAAATACTTGGACATGTTGAATTCTTCATGGCACCTGCTCATCTTGCACCTTTCCTCAGCCAGCAGACTTGTCTTTTCCTGCTTGTTCATGCAGTACTTGGAAAGGAGCAGAGAAGTTGGAAAAGCTTACTAGGCTAGAGGAGCATTCCAGGTGCAGTCATTGTTTACCGTGGGACTGAATAGCATGCCAGTTCTGACACCAACTGCAGAAGAAATGTGCCTGGTGAGTACAGGTATTTTGTAAGGAATTTTCAGAAATGAAGTATTTGTTTCATTCCAGATAAACCTTGGCATACTGCGACTTGAGAACAGTTATGATCACACAAAGTCATCAATGTTGTTTCACTTGAAAGATTGTAAACAGAGAAAAGAAGATCTCTTAATTCTGGATTTTCCAATCTGCATGTCCCATAGAGCTGCTGATAGTCAGTGTAGTAGGATGTGTTTCACATGCTCAGGTGGCCTGTCTCTGGGAAAGGAAGCAGATGGCAAGGTCCTTACAGGAGAAAAAGCAACTGAATGGATTAGCTTTTGCACATGTGGAATTTGGAGATAGCTGAAAATAATGGGAATGGGACATGCTCCTTTCATAAAACATCAGTCTCTTACCAGTGAAGTTTATGAGTTTAAAACACAATGTCAGTATATACTTATGTGATCGTAAGCTGCCAAATTGCATTAAATGCAAAAAAAACTCAAAAAAATGGGAAAAAAGAATGAAAAGCAGACCAAATTCCGGTTCTGCCCTCCTTGCTTCAGACACAAGTTTCACTTTTTTCCTTCTTTAGCAGCAGTGAGCCTACAGTCTTCGCATTGGATTCTCCTGTTGAACTTCCTGCAGAGCTTGCACAAGTGTAGGATACACAGGTTTTTTTCTCTGTTTTTAAATCTTCACAGCAACCTCTGTAGAGGTGATTGTATTTACATTTTAATTTCGAGGAATGAGCATCCATTGTACCAGCACCTGGTCACATGACATTATTCTTTCTGACATACCTTCATACAGTTCAGATTTGATGTGCAGAAGGTGCATACCCAGCTGGAATTTCAGAGGAGATGTGGTGTGAGCATTAATTTCATGATAGGAGAGGAGTCTAATTCTGGAGAGCATTCAGCTGTCTTAGCAATGGATGCTTCTTTCTGTTCTGGAATTCCCTGCTGTGCTGCTTTAACTGCTGCAGGAAAAGAGAAGTGAAATGATGCATGGGCTAAAAGTCCTGAGATTAAAAATAGTTGCAGTTCTTAAAAGAAGTGAAAACCAAGCAAACAACCTTTACAAAAAACCCAAAGTCCTGAACAAAGAAAGACAGCATGGCTGTGCCCACAGCACCCTGCAGACTGGGGACCTTTTCCTTCTCTCCCTGGGAAGGGCAGAGGAGTTGCAGTAGTGACCTTGCAGGTAGGTGGTAGCTGGTCATGTTTGGGAAACACCCCACTAATGCAGCAGTTCAGGAACAGCTGGATCATTTTTCAGTAAACATGAGTTATTGGCAGGGATGGCTGTAGTCTGACATCAGGTCTCTGGGGCCTCTTAGCAAAGTTTGCTGTGTGCCACTCCAGGAAGAGGAAAAGAACTGTGAATTCTTTTTGCTTTCTGTTTTTGCTGGTATGGCCACTTTTCAGGTATTTTATAAGTATGTTCATGCTGCAGTGGGTGATCTCTTCCCACCTTGGAAGTGTCCTTGATGCAGTATCAGGAAGGTCAGAGTTGAAAGGGCTGTGGTGAGGGGTTCTTAGAACTCTTCTGG
>VYZP01030410.1:7156-21241 GCA_013400635.1 Hypocryptadius cinnamomeus
CCGGTGTCCGCTGTGGCGGGAGGGATGCGGGAGGCGCCCTGTGCCGGCTCCGCAGTGAGGGATGCGGACGGCGGGGGGACGATGCTGCGGAGGGCGGTGGGAACGGGTGGGTCCTGCTCTGATGCCAGCCCTGCCTCCCCGAGCGGCGGGAAGAGTTTCTAAAAGTCCCCTCAGAGAAGTTCTGCCCGCTCTGTCCCCGCGTGCGGCGTCTGTCTGTGTCACAGGGGTTTTCTGCGTCTCCCTTGCAGGACACGATTCACCAGCTGGAAAACGAGCTCAGAGGAACGAAGTGGGAAATGGCTCGTCACTTGCGGGAGTACCAGGACCTCCTCAATGTCAAGATGGCCCTGGACATCGAAATTGCTGCATACAGGTACAGTGGGATCTTTGCAGGCATGTCTGGAATATTAATAGCACTGCGGATGCTGCCGGCTCAGGAAGCTTTACCACAGCTAAGAAATATCTGCATGCAGTGAACACGGGTGAAATGAGAGTTTGGCTAGATCACTGCAGCCATTAGCCAGCCCAGTGAGAGCCCAGAAGGTCATTAGGGACCAGCTAATCAGCGGCAGAGCTGCCAGCGAGCCCCGTGGGCACAGCACAGCGTGACTCAGTGTGCTGGCTCCCGTGCCGCATTCTGTCCTTGGCTGCACGAGCAGGAGATGCAGCGAAAGACGAGGTTATTTTTAATTCCCGTCTGCTTTGCAGATGCCAGGCATGCAAGGCTTGTCACCAGAGTTCCCTTTTATCGCCTGGGAGAGACAGTGAATTTGCTTGATCATGGTTTGAGGCAGTGAGTGCTGATCTGTCTGTCACAAACACTTTTACTTTTCTTGCTCAACTTTCCTTCAGAGGCATCTGCTCTAATCTCGAGCTGAACGTTGCTTGCTGTTGCCATCACCTGGCAGGTTTTTTTAGTCTCCTCTGTGTCACTTCAGAACTCTCACTGGAGAGCTCCTGATTTTTCTGGGTCACAGGCTTAGATGAAAAACATTTGAATAGAAGAAAAGTAAAAACAACAAAAAAACACCCCCATCTCCAGATCTGTTGAAATTTCTGAGGTTGTTCAGACACACAGACACCCCAGGGGCTGTAGCTGGCTGCTGCCAAAGTCAGCTGAAGCCTCCAGTTCTCATATTCCCACAAAGAAAAGGTGAATGCCCAAATTATTAAATTAGAACATGTGCTCTAATCAGCTGTGACTGTCTCAGACACAATATTTGATTTGGGTCTGTTGGCTGTGTCAAGTTCTGTTTGCCTAAGTCATAATGAATCCTATTCAATTAGTTAGTTTGTCCTAATCCCTGCTGATTTATGCCATAATGAAGCTTTCTGACAGTGAAGATGAATTTTAACTGATCGCTGAAGGTGTCACACTAGCCATAAGCAAGCTAAAAACTGCTGAGTGTGAGTTTTGAAAAAGGGCAGATTCCAGGAAAGCTGGGCTGGGGCTGTGAGCAGTGGATGGTCCTGGTCAGTTCCAGCACATTCCACAGCAAACTGGTTCCATCCTGCTGGCAGAGGAATAGTACAGCAGGGAAATATTGTAGAATCCTGGAACGCAAGAGACCTTAAAACCCATCCCAAAGCAGAGACACCTTCCACTATCCCAGGCTGCTCCAAGACCTGTCCAGCCTGGCCTTGGACACTTCCAAGGATGGGACAGACACAATTATTCCCATAGCTGTCCCTTATTTTGTTTTTTTATGCTCATTTTCTTTTTTTCCTCTCCTCCTGATTCCCTTAGGAAGCTGCTGGAGGGTGAGGAGACAAGATTCAGTGCCTTCTCTGGAAGCATTACTGGTCCCATATTCACACACAGACAACCATCTGTCACAATAGCATCCACCAAAATCCAGAAAACAAAAATTGAACCACCAAAGCTGAAGGTCCAGCACAAGTTTGTAGAAGAAATCATTGAAGAGACAAAGGTGGAGGATGAAAAGTCTGAAATGGAAGATGCCCTGGCAGCCATTGCAGAAGAAATAGCTGCCAAGGCACAGCAAGAGGAACAGGAGGAAGAAAAAGCAGAAGAAGCTGCAGAGGAAGAAGTTTCTGAGAAGGCTCCTGCAGAACAAGAAGCTGCAGCTGAGGAGGAAGAGAAGGAGGAAGAAGAAGCAGAGGAAGAAGAAGAAGCTGCAAAATCTGACGCCGCAGAAGAAGGTGGCTCTGAAAAAGAAGAGATCGAGGAAAAGGAAGAAGGGGAGGAAGCTGAGGAAGAGGAGGAAAAACCTGAGGCCAAGGGCAAAGCTGAAGAGGTACCAGCAAAGGCAGAGAAGGTCAAAACACCTCCTGTAAAGTCCCCCCCCAAATCCCCTGTAACAGAGCCGGCCAAGGCCGCCCCCAAAGAAAAAGCCGCGGAAGCAGCAAAAGAACAGAAGGTGGAGAAGGCGGCCAAGGAGGAGGAGAAAGCGGCATCTCCAGAGAAACCTGCCACACCAAAGGTGACCTCCCCAGAGAAACCTGCCACCCCGGAGAAGGCTGTGACCCCGGAGAAACCTGCCACCCCAGAGAAGGCCGTGGCCCTGGAGAAGCTGGCGCCGCCGGAGAAGCCGCGCACTCCCGAGAAGCCGGCGAGCCCGGAGAAGCCGCGCACTCCCGAGAAGGCCGTGACTCCCGAGAAGCCCCGGTCCCCGGAGAAGCCTCCCTCCCCAGGCAAGGATGCCAAGGCTGTGGTGGAAGAGACCATCACTGTCACCAAGGTAACGAAAGTGAGCACCGAGGCCGAGAAGGAGTCCAGGAAAGAGGACATCGCGGTCAACGGGGAGGTGGAGGAGAAAAAGGGGGAGGAATCCAAAGAGAAGGAGGAGGAAGACAAGGGAGTGGTCACTAACGGCCTCGACGTGAGCCCCGTGGATGACAAGGCTGAGAAAATCGTAGTAACCAAAAAAGCAGAGAAAATCACAGGGGAGGGTGGGGACAGCGGCACCACGTTTATCACAAAGTCCGTGACCGTCACTCAGAAGGTGGAGGAGCACGAAGAAAGCTTTGAGGAGAAGTTGGTGTCCACCAAGAAAGTGGAGAAAGTCACTTCACATGCTGTAGTAAAGGAGATTAAAGAGAGCGAATAAAAGCAACCATAGCTAAAATTCAAACCAATTCAAGAGCTTGGGTCGGTGCAAAAGGTTAAGCCATAGACAGCTGCAAAATGCATGTGGGTGACGGCTTCAAAGCAGATCGGGTTCTCTCACGGAGGCTCCAGACACACAGTATTTTACTTTTTCGTGCAATATAGGGAAGGGGGGGGGAATGCATGCAGGCTCAAGATGTACTCCCTCCACAGAGCTTGGGGATCTACAAAAAAATACTACTACTACTAGTGCATGAGATGAAATGTGCAGAGGAAGCTTTTCTGAATTTCCTGAGCTGTTGGAGGGACATATCTGAGGAACGAGTTCAGATGTATTATGCAAAGAACCAACTGAGCCAAAACCAAACTGAAAACAGTAATAGAGTATTCATGAGAACCAGAACTCTCCTAGCCTTAAAAAAAAAAAAAAAAAGCTACTTATAACTAATTATGTTTACCTCACTGGTGCAATTAGGGTGGACTTTTGCTCCTGGGAGAACCTTGTTGACATGCACAGTACGCAACCTTTTGTTGTTTGATGTAAAACAGTCACAGCAGTTCTTGCTCAATAAAGGTCAATATGAAAACATGACTTGTTCTGATGACTTTTTCCCAATTTAAACCCATCCCTAAGCTGGATGCTCTCTCCTGAATGGGAATGCAGCAGCATGGGTTGATAGTTGGTTGAGGTTCTTTTCCTTAGTGTTCTCATTTGTCTAGGAGTTGGACTTTGATGGTCCTCAGGGGTCCCATCCAGCTCAGAATGTTCTGTGGCTTGGGAATTGGATATGATGGACAAATTTCCTCTAAAAACACAAAGGCTGGATTAAGAAAATAAGAGCCATATCCCAAATTTTCTAGAGGAAAGAGGAATCCATTAAACACCTCTGCCTGGCCTTGAGGTGCTTAGAAGGGCTGCAATTGCTTTTTTTAGTAAGGGGAAGGACTCTAAGCCCTCAATCCTGATTGTGCTGAGCCAAAAAAATGTTAAAATCTGCTGCAAGTATTATTCTCCTCCTTACACCCCAATATCCACATACAGAGAGCCAATTTCCAAATAATTCCTTGATTTTCCTGGGAAGAGAGGCTGGGTGTGGCATCTTCTGTGGCACCAGTTTGTCACTTAACTGAGCAAGAACCTGTTAAGGGAACTCAACCAAGCCACCATGAGATCCTCACAACAGGCTTGGTTCTGGTTATTTTACCCTCTTGCTTTAATTTTATGGGAACCTCCTGATTAATTCTCTGGGTCCAATGGTCAAAAAGTTCAATCTGCCTCTAAATACAAAATTCTAAAATCAAAATTTAACCCAAGGGGGTTAATTTGTTCTTTTGTTAAGAACAAAGTCAATCAAAAATTGTTCTAGGTGGAAAAATAAATGGAGACAAAGGAAAAAGGGAGAAGATAAAGCCTCAAATCCAATGTGGGAATTAATTGGTCATTATAGGATTAATTTTGTGTTTACTTCCCATTTTAAAAGGAAAAGGAAGATTGCAGCTGCTGCCCCACCTCCCATAACTCACAAAGAAATGCAAATAATTTTCATGCCTGGATTCTGGCCGTGGACTACCCTGAAATCTGTTGCCTGACTGAGGGTCTGATCAAAATCTAGGATTTCCATGTGCCTTCGCCCCACCAATAACTGAAGATCAAGGAGTTTTTAATTGAAAGGCTTCAGCACATTCTTCACTGGAGAAGTGCTGGAGAGCCCACAGCAGATAAGGCTTCCAACTAAATCTGGGTGTCTTTGTAGAGCAAACCAATGGCTGTTTCTCCTGCTGCTGTCAATAATGGGAATCTGTGCTCGACAGCTTGGCTGCTGAGTGATGTTTAATTATGCGGAGTTAACAAATTAAACAGCAGCTTCTCCGTAGTCCCGTGCGGGTGTGACACAAAAATAACTTTACCTTTAGGAATAAGGAGTTCAGCACTCCCCTGGTTTTGGTATCTAAATCAAATTGTGCCAAAACACAAAGTGCCCAAAAGTTTGTGAGAATTGAAGGTGCTTTCCCCTTAGATTTAAACAAAATTTTCAAGAGAACACCAGCACTAAACCAGAGACCAATATTTAACATGGAATTATGTGCATGTGCTTCCAAATAAGTTCTAGAAGCCACTACAATGTCCAAAACTGCAAAACCCATCCCTCACAGAGGAAACTGGGAATCTTCCTCATGGAGAGGAAGGGTCACCTTGCACGTGGATTCAGCGTTGGTGTCAGCAGGACACTGGGGAACACTGAACGTGTGCAGGTGGGAGCCCAGCCAGGCTGGTTTTCATGCTGGGATTCCTTTCCAGCTTCTTTCTCTCCAGTTCTGGTAGGACACAGCTCCAGGACCCCAAAATCCTGATTTGTGTGGGTTTGTCTCTGTTTGCACTCGGGCAATCCAGGACTGCTCCTGGGACGAGGGGCTGGACTAACCCCGGGGTACATCCATTCCCTGGGTGCTTTTGGGAGGAAAACCCTTGGCATGATGTCTTTCACAACATCCTCACTTCACCCCTTTCCCACCCAAAATATCTCACAGCTTTTAGTTATTACCCACAAGTGTATTTTTTCCCCTGTTCTAACACACTGGATTTGTGCATTTAGCCCATTTCCCCCTGCAGATGTTCCCAGCAAGTCCTAAGAGGAAGGAGCAAGTGGTTAACACATTTCTAAATGTTTATAAAACTGTAAGAACTGATTCATATTTAATGGTGCCAAGAGGTTTTGTCTACTGACATCTGCAATCAAACGGTTTCAAAGGAGAGCACAATTCCCGGGCAGAGAGGCATAAATAGGATGTTATTTGCCTGTTCTGCACCAATTACTCCTCCAGACTGCACAGAACCAGTGATGGGAATAATTATTTTCAGACAAAGAGGTTCATTAAACAATAGAAAAAAATTATGAAGGGAAAAATAATAATTAAAGGAATTTACAGTGAAGGTTTCTGCATCTTTTTTAAGGTGGGATATTTAGACCACCGTGGCTTCAAGAGCTGGAGGGCTCTAAACGAGGATCTTTTTCCTGTGCCGGGTTGTGGAGATACCACAGTTATTTTTCAGCATCCCAGAACAAAATTCCAGGTGGGAACAAACTGGGAGGCGTTACAAAACACAAACAGGATGCATTTGCCAGGGAGCTGAGTCAGGCACCAGAATTTTCTCCAGTCATCAGGGTTTGTGCTCTCCTCATACACATTCGGCCTTTATTGCTGCTTTTTCAGGATTAAAGTGTCCTTAACTAATCTGGGATGACAACAAATGATGAATTGGTAATTATTTAGTTATTAGGAGGTGAATTTCTGGGATGTGCATGCTCTGTACAGGTGTTCCCCTTGTGAGGGGAGAGGAGGGGTGGGAGGGGGTGTCAGTGCATCTCAGGGAAAGCAGCCAGCACCTCCCTGGGCATTCCCTGGGATGAGATCTCAGCCTGATCCAGACCCAAAGAGCAGGAAAGACCCCCAGGACACTTCTGGCTTCACTTGCAGCTGCAACTCGGGTGAAAGTTTCTCCTGAGCCTCCCTCTGCCAGCTTTTACTGCATTGCGTCAAAGGCAGCGCCTGGATTTTCCAAGGTAAGGCAGTGCTGGCAGCAGGATCCATCCCACAGCCCTGGGAGCAGCTGGGGGCACAGGAACCCAGCCCAGCCTCCCCCCAGCAGGCTGGGCAGCAGGGCAGGAGTGGGGGCCCAGGCTGGTGGCCACTGCAGAGTCAGCCCTGCTGCAGCTCCTGCTGGGGCTGACTCAGCCCTGCAGAGCTGCAATGCATTAAAAATAACCGAGGGAGCAGGGATCAGCCTGGGAACAACGGCAGCAGAGAGGGGAGAGCTGCTGCAGCTCTGGGTGTGCTGCTCTGCAGCAGCCCTGGCTGCACAGGGAGTATTGCTTCCCAAAACCAAGAGGGATGCAAAGGGCTGAGGGAAGGAGGAGTTTGTCAGCGAAAAAACCATTGTGGAAGAGGATGAAAATTTGGGGTTTGAAGAGTTAAAGGAGCTCAGAGTGCTTGGAGAAAGGCAGGATTTGATATATCACGGAATGGTCTGGGTTGGAAGGGACCTTAAAGCCCATCCAGTCCCACCTGCCCATGGGCAGGGACAGCTCCCACTGCCCTGGGCTGCTCCATGCCCTGTCCAGCCTGGCCTTGGACACTGCCAGGGTCCCAGGGCAGCCCCAGCTTCTCTGGAAATTCCATCCCAGCCCCTCAGGATCCTCTGAATAAGGAATTCCTTCCCAATTTCCCATCTAAACCTTCTCCCTGTCAGTTTGAAGCCATTCCCCCTTGTCCTGTCCCTCCACCCCTTGTCAGCGCTCTCTCCAGCCGAGCTCTCCAGCTCTGCTCTGCCTTTAATGGTCCTGGTGGGCTCTGACCAGGGCTGGAACAGGATTTTCCTCCTCAGGAGCAGCCCCTCTCTCCCAGCTGAGTGCCGGGGGTCCCTTCCTGCAGGAGCACTTGGGGAGTTCCCAGAAGCAGCTCCCATTTCTCAGAAGCAGCTCTCATTTCTTATCTCCCAGCAGCAGCCCCAACAGTCTGCTGGGGGAGCTGGGGCTGTCACACCCCCAGGGAGCAGCTCCCTCCATCCCCAGCAGCTTTGAAAACTCTCTGTGAAGAGCACTGCAAGTTCCCCTCACCCCTGTCCTGGAGAGGGAAAATAAAATCTGCTTTGTAGCAATAGCTCTGCATAAATACAGGGAGAAAAATTTCCTTTAAAAGAGGAGGGAAATGTAAAAAGAAATACTTAAGAGGTGTTGCTGAAGAAAGTGAAAATTATTTTACTTCTGGTTCTCAAAAGCATCAAACTCTTAGGAAAGTAGGGGAAAAAAAAAAGATTGGAAATTATACTGGAACTGTGAGTTAATGGAATTCCTGCTTTTCTGAATGGTTTGACCAAGCTTCTTTTTCGTTCTCTTGCTGCATTTCTTGGGAATGTGGAAGAAAATAATAATCTTAAGTGCCTGCTTCATCCATCACAATCTTTTTAATCACCCTTTAAACACTGAAAAGGGAGATGCTTTTGGTACCCCCCTAAAACTTGTATAAAAAAGAGATTTCCTTTCCTTCTGAACAAAGCCATTGAGGAGAACCAATGCAAATCAACTGATACCACATCACCAGTGCATAAAATCAAGTTACCCCAAAATCCTGTGCAAAAAATCATCCAGACAAATCTTTCTGTAAAGTTTGGTGCAGCCATTAGTGCCTGTTTAAACTCAAATTTCCATGGGTTTAGTTTATTTAAACTGGTTTAATTTGCAGCATTAGCCCAGTGCTTGCCCTTACAAGGTTTAATTTTCTGTATCAGCTTTAGGCAATTGAACATTGGCAGGCTCAGAGCACAGGACAAGGCTCGGGGAATTGCCAGGCTGTGCTGCTGTTGAGATGCTCCTTTCTCGTGCCTTTTTTTAGCTCAGTCAAAACTTTAAAAGGCCCTGGGAAGTTCTCAGAAGAAAATGAGCCTCTTCAGCCTCTTCAGACAGGACTGACAGCACCTGGGGGAGAGAGGCAGCTCCTTCCCCTACACCATCCATCCTTCTAACTGCTCCTCATGTTTTGATTTTTATGTTATTTTTGAAGATAGTCTTTGCTCCAAGCCTCCCCTACACCCTGAATTGTTCTTCCCTCTCCTCACTGATCCCACAGACACTGAACAACCTCCTGCCACAATTTAACAGCCCATTTGCTTTTCCCCTCTGTATTGGTTTGGTAAAATTCCCATTTTTCAGAAGGGAGCTCGTGCTTGTTGCACCCTGAGCCAGTGAGACCCATCCCAGCCACCACCACAGCCCAGGGTATTGTCATAAAATGTGTGAAATTTTACACCCCCAAGAAATTTTTCCCACTTCTCATTCACAAGACGAGTGGGATAAACCCCTTTATCAACCTTTGAAGGGCATGAGTGACACAGGACATGCACGAGGAATCCGTGTAAGCATTTCTGAACTTTATTGACTGCTTTATTGCACGTACTTAATGAAGCCTCCATCACTTCCCCCACCCACCGTTTCCAGAATTAGTTTAAATGCAATTTAAAGGTAACCTTTCATTCCCACCACTTATTTCCCCCCCATTTGAAATGTTAAGGTTCTGGGTCACCCAGGAAGGACAGAAGCCCTGAACTCATACGTGGAACCATGCGGCACTCGGGGAGCAAGCCTTGGGTGCTCTGCAAGCAAACTCAGACTCTGCACAGGGAGAAACATCATAATCATGAACTGGAACCTCAGTGATCACTGAATTAAATAGGTGAGACTGCAGCTGGAGCTCAGTCAGTCGTTGGTTCTGATGGAAAGCTGCCCTCAGATCAAGCCTTCTTCTTGCCTTCGCTCTCTTCCTTTCCTGCTGCTTCTTTCTCCTCCTTCTCTTCCTTCTCCTCCTCAGCAGCTTCCTCAGCAGCTTCCTGGGACTCCTCCCCTTCTTCTGCTGCTGTTTCTTCCCCTTCTCCTTCCTCTTCCTCACTCTCTTTGGCTTCCTCTGATTCCTCCTTAGCACCTTTGAAGGACACAAAGATATTTCACATCCAGGTACAATTCCTGATCCCAGTTCAGTGGGAATCCCCTTCAACCCCACACATTTTGGCAGCTACAGCAAGACTGCACAAGCAGTTTCTCCTGGATTTCAGGGGGAGTGAAACACTTCATAAAAACAAATCATGGCCCTGAAAAATATCAGTTCTGGACTCAGTGCTTAAAGCCTTATCCAAAGACCTGAATTATCTTTCACTGCTCTCCAATTGGCTCTTTAATTAGCTGTAATTTCACTATAATTAAACTTCACAGTAAAGAACCCCTTACAGTTCAATGGCCACCAATGCCTGGCAGAGGAGTGATGGTGCCATGCACTGAATCCAGTAATTCCAGCCCCACACATCAGCTGGTGTTCCCATTATCTCAGGCTGCTCTCTGGGAATTCATATTTAGCTCAGGATGTCCTTGGTCCTTCTTTTTGAGGATGTCTGTAACATCTGAGCATTATCATTGAGGGTTTTGGAAACCTACAATCTGCCTGATTTGAACACTTGACCTTATCTTTCATTCAATATTCAGACTTTCCTGATAAATTCCATGTGCTTAACCCCACCATCCTTTGGCTCATAGGACTAGAAAGGCAAAGAGCTTTAATCATTAGAATTAATCATTGGGATTTCTGGGGTTTATCCCATAGCAGCAGGGTGCAGCATGAATAAAAGGGATTAAAAAGTAACTCTAAGTACCTTCCTCCTCTTCTTCAGCCTCTTCTCCTGCTTCTTCCTCTCCTTCCTCTTTCTCCTCCTCCTCACCCTCTTCTGCAGGAGCTGCCTTGGCTTCTCCTGCTTTAGCAGCCTCGATGGTTTCCTCGATTTCAATCTGCTCCTCCTGGACGTGGCTGGAGTAGTAGGTGGGGAAGGAGCGGGTGGTCATCAGGTAGGAGCTGGCCTGGAGGCCGCTGTAGGCAGACCTGCCGAAGGTGGGGGCACTCTGGCTGTAGCCACTGGTGATGCTGCCCACGCTGGTGAAGCTGAGCCGGGTCTCTTCCCCCTCCAGCAGTTTCCTAGCAGGGAGAAATAAAAGCGAGGGGAGATGAGTTGGCTGTGCTGCAGCAGGACCCAGCACCACGAGCCCTGCAGGCTGCACACGTGGTTATTAATGCAGGGCTAGTTGTGCACTATGTGCCAATGCCACCCTATTTTCTTGGAATAATTTCTTCACCCATTGTGGGTGAATTAATACCTTTCCTTGTTGGAAGGAACAGGAGAACCTCTCTAGAACCAGGTCCCTCTGGCAAGTGAAACTAGAGGTGTATTTTGCCGCCCTGCAGCTGTAACTATTTGCTGCTGAGCTGTCAGACAAGGCTTGGAGCTGCTCTCTCAGTATTCCCCCTTGTGGCTTCCACAGAAATTCTGTTCCAGCATCAAAATTCTCAGTATCTGAGACAATATCACAGTTATTTAGCAGCAATTCTACTGGAAAATATTTAATTTGTTGATTTATAAGTTAGGAAAACACCCTGTTCTTGAGGGCATTTGAGGGATTTCCCATTCTGAGAATGAGCCATTGGTATTGAGGAATTCCATTGATACAAAATCTCTTCCCCGAGTACAGAACGGGTACTTTTATCTGTCAGGATGGAGAACTGAGGTCATTTATTGCCAAGCTAAAAATTCTGTGTGCACATAGGGAGGAACTGATTAAACTCTGCCACAGATCTATAAAAATTTCTGCTGGGAGAATGATAAATAACCTGAATTCTCCTGAAGAGAATGGGAACTGCTCTGAGCTCTGGCTCATTAAAACATCCCCCACCATACCTATAAGCTGCAATTTCGATGTCCAGGGCCATTTTCACATTGAGCAGGTCCTGATATTCCTTCAGGTACCGAGCCATCTCACTCTTTGTGGTTCTCAGCTCATTCTCCAATTTGTTGATTGTATCCTGTTGGATAGAACAATATTGACAGTGTAAAATTCTGTTCTCTCAAGTCTAGCAATAATCACAAGGAATTTCTCCAATCCTTTAAATTTAATCTTGCTCTAGCAGACAGAAAATGCACAGCTCCCACTCCATTCTCAGCCAAAAAGCATCATTTAACACCTTCCTGGCAGGTGGTCTACTCCACATTATTCCAGTCCTTTTTAAGACAAAGAGCCCAATTTTCTGGTACCCAAGTGCTAAAGCATCCATGAAATTTGTGTATTGTTTCATTTTGATTTTGGCCTCTAGGTGCTTTTTAAAATTTTAGCTTAGGGATATCCATTGATGAACCTTGTGGGTCCCTTCCAACAGGGGATATTCCATGATTCCATGATTTTTTGGTATAGTTCAGGCTGCATCAGTACACGGACACATGGATATTGGGCTTTATCAGGGGCATTTTGCATTCTGATTTTATAACACCTCACACTTTAGATAAGCAGTACCAGAACCAATGTCTGGGATGATTTTGGTAATTCAGATCCTGATTTGGGTCGGTATTTCCACCCCACATTCTGCTTTATAGCTCTGTGGCATTCTGCACTGTGATTGCAGGATGCCTTATCTGCAGCACGGGCACGAACCAGGAGGGATGCCCCCAACACCCCCCCACAAACCTGATCCCCTCATCTGTGAGACTCTGCAGAGCCCAACTCCCCTCACGCAGAGCCCAGCAAACCCTGAAACCCCTCACCTGCAGAACCCTTCAAACCCCAACATCCACCCCTTCACCTGCAGAACCCTTCAAACCCCGATGTTCATTCCTTCACCTGCAGAGCCCAGCAAACCCAGAAACCCCTCACCTGCAGAACCCTGTAAAACCTGACCCCTGTCGCCTGCAGAGCCCTGCAAACCCCATCATCTCTCACCTACAGAGCCCTTCAGATCCCATCATCCCCTCACCTGCAGAACCCTTCAGACCCCATCATCTCTCACCTGCAGAGCCCTGCAAACCCCATCATCTCTCACCTGCAGAGCCCTTCAGACCCCAACTTCTCCTGACCTGCAGAACCCTGCACAGCCCATCATCCCCTCCCCTGAGGGACCCCGACCCTCCTCCCTGCAGGGACCCTTCCAGCCCCCACCCCCTCACCTGCAGCGCGGAGATATCCGCGCTCTGCTTCTCTTCCAGCTCCTGCAGCTGCTTCTCCAGCGCCTCGTTCATGCCGCGGGTGGCCTCGATCTCCAGCGTCTTGGCTTTGAGCAGGCGGCGGCTCTCGGACACCTCGTCCTTGGCGGCGCGCACGGCGTCCGTGTTCTTGGCCGCGCTCTCGCTGAGCACGGTGAAGCGGCTGCGGAACCACTCCTCGGCGTTCTGCATGTTGCGCGCCGCCAGCTTCTCGTACTGAGCGCGGATGTCGCGCAGCGCGGCCGACAGGTCGGGCTTGGCCGACACGTCCATCTCCACGGACAGGTGCGCGTACTGGATCTGCGCCTGCAGCTCGGCCAGCTCCTCCTCGTGCACCTTCTTGAGGAAGGCCAGCTCGTCCAGCAGGCTGTCCACGCGCTTCTCCAGCTCCGCCCGCGCCAGCGCCGCCTCGTCCGCGCCCTTGCGCACCTCGAGCAGCCGCGCCTCCGCGTCCTCGCGGCTCAGCACCTCCTCCTCGTAGCGCGCCTGGAGCCCGCGCAGCGTCTCCTCCAGGCTCTCCCGCTCGCCCTGCAGCGCCTGCTTCTCGCTCGTCGCCTCCTCCGCGGCCAAGCGCAGCTCGCGGATCTCCTGCTCGTAGAGCGCGCGGAAGCGGGAGGGCTCGGCGTGCTTCTGCCGCAGCACCAGCAGCTCGGCCTCCAGCACCTTGTTCTGCTGCTCCAGCTCGTGGACGCGCTCGATGAAGCAGGCGAAGCGGTCGTTGAGGTCCTGCAGCTGCGCTCGCTCCTGGCTGCGGATGGATTTGAGGTCGTTGCTGATGGCGGCCACCTGGCTCAGGTCCAGGCTGTCCACCGAGTGCAGCAGCGAGCTCGAGGCGCTGGAGGTGGCGTAGCTGCGGCGCACGGACACGGAGGACACGGGCGCGGACAGGCTGGAGTACGCGGAGCGCGCCGAGCCGAAGCCGCCGCCGCTGCGCACCGACACATGGATGCGCGGGCTGTCCGCGTAGCGCCGCTTGTAGGACGGGAAGAACGGGTCGTACCCGTACGAGCTCATGGCTGCGGGGGCTCCGGCGACGGCTCTGCGGCGGGCGCCGCCCGCACCCCGATATTTATGCGCGGGGAGGGCGGGCGGAGCGGCCTCCGGGCGGGCACGGGGCGGGGCGCGGCGACATCGCCGCGGGGAGGCGACGCCCGGAATGGTCCAGGCACCGCCGCGGAGAGGTGATGCCCGGAGTGATCCAGGCGTTCATTCCCTCGCTGCTGTGATGCCCTGAGCGGCACCGGCCGGACCTCGCCCCGGTGATGGCTGGACAGCTCCGGCCATCACGGCAGGGAGGGGATGCCTGGACAGCTCCGGCCATCACGGCAGGGAAGGGGATGCCTGGACAGCTCCGGCCATCACGGCAGGGAAAGGATGCCTGGACAGCTCCGGCCATCACGGCAGGGAAGGGATGGCTGGACAGCTGCGGCCACCACGGCAGGGGAGGGAAGGC
>VYZP01030410.1:21484-78178 GCA_013400635.1 Hypocryptadius cinnamomeus
ACGGCAGGGAAGGGATGCCTGGACAGCTCCGGGCACCCCCGCGGGCGCGGGGGTGTGACTGGCCTGCTCTGGAGCAGCCCTGGCTCGGCCCCGCCTCATCGGCTCAGCCCTGTCTCAGCCCTCCTTGGGCACAGCCTCGGGCTCTCCTGGGCCATCTCCAGGCCCCCCTTCGGGCACACCTCTGGCCCTTTCAGATCCAGCTCCCCTCAGGTCTATCTGCACCCCCAGCCCGCCAAGGCTGTGTTTAAAACCCCTGCTCTGTTCCTCCGCAGCTGCCCTGGCAGAAGCTTCGGGAATGTGCTGCCAGCCCCAGGTTGTGGCTGAGGTTGCCTCGGTGAGGCTGTGGGACACCCCACCCTGGCTGCAGAACCCCCAAATGTGTAAATAGTATCTATTTTTCCCTTCATTTTGCAGTTAACGCAAGGCATGAGTGCTCTTTGAGCCCCTGCATCCTCCCCACGTCCTTTGTTACAAGTGGTCCCTAATAAGCAGGTAATTAATTATAGCATGATGAAATCATGGAATTGTTTGGGTTGGGAGGCACCTTAAAGCCCATCCAGTCCCACCCTGCCATGGGCAGGGACACCTCCCACTGTCCCAGGTTGCTCCAAGCCCATCCAACCTGGCCTTGGGCACTTCAGGGGAAGCCTGGCAGTGTTTTTTGTCCTTTCATTACATGAAAGCAGCAGCAGACACAGGGTGGTTCTCAGTTCTGGCACAACACGCTGATACCTGGTTCCTTGAGATTCCCTGGAGCCAAATCTGTCTGAGACATGGATCAAAGGGACAGGATATTTATCCTTGTCTAATCTGGCTAATACAGAGATTAAATTGGACAGCTGCATTGCAGCTACCTCTGGGCCAGGCTATTACCACTGGTTGATTAAAACAAAGCAGTATTTATGTAGTGGAGATTTATCAGAGGTAAATTAGAGATGTATTGAGCACAGACTGCATGGGAGGCTCAAAAAGACGATGAGAATTCACCTCTTGGAGTCAGAAGGACAAATATATCACAAAACAGACTCTTCAAAGTTTTCTCAAGGAAGGAATAAAAGTCAATAAAGATTGGGGGACATTTATTAGATACCACAAAAATGCTGAGGTGCTTCCCAAAGAAAGGAGAAGGACTTTGTAACGTGTATGAATTAATGTGCCTGTCAGTAATTGCAGTGCTAATTGGGTATTTCTGGCACAAATAAATGTTTATTTAATAGCAGCCTTTTAGGAAAGGTAGAGCAGGGTGGATTTAATGTATTTCCTGCTATTTTCCAGTGACCTCACACAGAACATCACCTGTTGTGTGACAGCTTCTCCATGAGCTTCAGGGTATTTAAACATGAGGATGATTGAGCTGTGAAGGGCAACAGCCTCTCAGAGGTACAAAGCTGCAGTCCCTGCTCATCGGAGCTCATTCTGGATGGAATGAACTGCACCAAGAGCTCATCAAGGCTTAAGTGTCACTTATATCCCAGCAGAACTGCTGGGAGACTTTGTTCTGCAAATCTGCAGAGTCCTCCTGAAGATCAGTGCAGCTGCTCTCAGCAGCCAGCACTGCAAGCCCGGCTTCTGCCTCGATTTTTATTCACCATTTGTTTTTTAAATTCAAGTCGTGGCTGCGTTCATGCATGTCAGAGCAGCCATTCATTATTCAGAACATGCAAAGGAGAGCAGCACAGGTAGAGTCTTCTGTGCTAATCTATTTTATCTGTAGCAGAGATTGGGCTTGAAAGGGGAAGAAATGAGGAATAGAGACACTGTAGAGAGGATTCCCAGCATGTTGGTCAGGGATTCAGGGAGCTGATATTTTCTGGGATACTCAGCTCCTGCAAACTGAAATACCTTGTTCATGCCGATGGATTTATGCTAATCTGCCCTACAGCAACCTGAGCACAAGATTTAATTATTAATGCTATAATTTCTTATGCCATGTATTAATAAAGGAATGTACCTCAGCTTGTAAAAACCACTGCACTTCAGATCCCAGCAAAACAAGCCTTGTAGCTGTGAGCTGTTAATATTTCTTCTCACATTTCTTTGGAGTGGAAAATCCTTTGCTGTGTGCCAGAAGCATGGGGAGGAGGATGGGTGTCTGCAGCCAGCCCTGCAGTGTGGAACCTCCGTGGGACTCAGGGTGAGGATGGATCTTTGGTACTCCAGGGAAAAGAAAGGCACTCCTGAAGGTATCCTGCTCCCCAAACTCATATTTCCAGGCACAGGGGAGTGCTGCCAGATTCCACCATTCCCTTTGTGTCCCTTTTGTTGCTTTCTGCCTTAATGCAGAGGATAATCAAGCCCCGGGATGTGTGCTAGAAAAATCAATATTGTGAGCAGAGGAAAGGGATAAAGCAGAGCTGGTCCCAGCCAGGATGGAGTGGCCTGTGTCACTTGTCTCACCTGCAGCAGCTCAGCATTGTCCCCCTTTGCCCCTGGTGGAGCTGAAGCTGCTCCCTTACTGCTTGTGAGTGTCCCCAGGTCACCAACATTTCAGGCAGAGAATCCCAAACCCAAGTTCACCTCTTGAAATCATTCCCTGGGTGACCCAAATAATGCAAATTATCCTGAGGGATGATGCAGAAATGAAAAGGCAGCTGTGCCCTATTCCTGGAAGTGTCCAAGGCCAGGCTGGAGCAGCCTGGGACAGTGGGAGCTGCCCCTGCCCATGGCAGGGGGTGGCACTGGGTGAATTTTGAGGTCCCTCCCAACCCAAACCATTCTATGATTCCAAATGCCACTGCTGCCTGAGGAAAAGCAGCAACTCCGCAGCAAAGCATCCCTGTTCATTCCTTTTCCTCTACTGCATCCATAAATAACACATCCCCACCTGCAGCTGGCATTTGCTCAAGGAAAAGCTCAGACCTGAGCCCTGTGCTGGGCCTCACTGAGCACCAGGAAATTACCTGAATGCCCCCAGTGAACTCTGGGGGGTTTGCCTTTTTATCCTTTTTTAATCAAAGAATTTCCTATCAGAAACTGCAGCAGGGGCATTTTGGGCAGTCTTCATTGTCTGCTGCAGCTTTTATTGCAGAAGCACAAAAGAGCTGAGCCTGCTTAGCTGGGATTTACACAGAAATCAAGCAGTTCTGAGTTTTAAAAAAAGGCAAAAACATTGGTTTTCCTTTTTTAAAAAAAAAACCAAACAAACAAAAAACAAAAAACTCAAAAGCCCAGCTCTGAGGGAGTGGGGAATCAGGCACTCCCACAGCTAAAAATGTTCAATAGCTCTTATGTCAGGTCTTATGTATTTATCTAGAATTATATCAAAGTGTCTGGATGAGTTGAATTAAAACAGGCAAAAGAAAATGCTCTGATCTATTTTGATGAATTGGAACAAAATCTCACATTTTAGGAACTCCTCTTCCTATATTCCAAGCAGTCCTTTTAATACGAGGCAACAGTCGCAGGAATTTCCAAACCAAAGCAGAATTTTGTCTGCAAGGACTGAACTACAGTCCCTGGAAGACTCAGAAGAAATGCAAATAAGTGTTTAATTTATCTCCTTTGAACCACTGTTTGCTTTGTTGGTGCCAGATATAGCAAGTGCCTGGGCAGCTTTCATTATTTTATTATTATTTACATCAATTTCTGCACACAGTAGTAGCAATTTGCTCACTTTGAGTTTGTTCTGTCTCTTGATTACAGGAGCTGGAGAAAGCAGGCAGCCAATTCTTTCATCTGAGCTCTATCAGGGAATGCTTAATTAGAAGATTCATTAATTAGCTTTGTTTACTTGTTGGATCAGGCCTCCAAACTAGGCTGCAACGTCTGATGGCAGATCCCAGGGCTGGTTTTATCTCCAAAAATCAATTAAATTGGTGTTCTGCTTTTGGTTCCAACAATTAAATATCAACTGAGGGGGGTTTTGGCCAAATCCTGGAGTGCTTTGGGTGCAAGGGACCTTAAAAAACATCTTTTTCCACCCCCTGCCATGGGCCGGGCCCTTTCCTCCAGACCAAGCTGCTCCAGCCTGGCCTTGGGCACTTCCAGGGACGGGGCAGCTTCTCCAGACAAATAAAACTCCTGAAAAAATCCCCCCAGCCCATTTGGAAGGAGACAATTTATTAATTTGTAGTCTCATTGCTTGAATTGCGTCTCTGCCCATGTGAGGAGCTGTGGTTGGACCCAACAGCCCCAGGGCCGCAGCAGGAGCCGGGTTTAAGCTGGTCCTGACTTTAGGCCTCACTGCAGTCCCACTTAAGGCCACCTGATGATCTCAGTTGAGCTGAGCTTTGTTGTGCCCTAAAAAGCTGCTCTGAGAACCAGCTCCATCCCTGCTGCAAAGATATAAGTGGTGTTTAACAACAATAATTCTATTTTTGTGGTGTTGGGTGAGGGCTGGGTGCTGAAGGAACATGTGCTTGAACAAGTGCAGCTGGTTCAACAGGAGAAATTTCATATCCCTCATGTTTTGGGAGTTGGATGCTCAAAGCAGCAGCAATATCCAGACTGAAGCAGTGAAATATTTCCCTATTTTCCCATTTTTGCTGTGCCAGCTTAAGTAAGTCCTGTTGGTGACAGGGTGAAGAGAGAAAACTGCATTTACAACACAGCTGAGAGCACATGAAGGCTCATAATGCAGCCAGAGACTCCATTTCCTTCCCAAAAATTTCCAGTACGAATGAAAATAAAGACAAAACACTGGTCCAAAAGAGCATTTATTTGTGGGCTGCATGGACAATTAAAAAGCAGAGAGATTTTAGAGTTGTGGCTTTATCTGCAGGGAGCTGAAGCAGAGAATTCCAGGATGTTCTTCCCTTGGTCACAGAAAGGGGATGAACAGTTCAGGAATACTTTCCCTATAATTCAGTTATTTCAATCCTTGGGATATTTTTTCCCCCTGCTGCAGAGGCAGCAATCAAATCCACGTAGGGTGTTCACAAAGGCACCCTGGAGTGAGTGAATCATATCCCCACACGCACAAGTGAAAAGCATTTCTTGGGAAGATGTAAAAATCCCTTTATTTCCCAGTCTGGCACGAGCTGCTGCCCATAAAACACAGATTCCAGGGAGAAATAAAGCTGGGAGAGCTGTGCTGCAGTGAGGTGGCTCAAGGCAGCTGAATGTGCTCAGCTCTGCAGTCTGTGAATAAAAATCCCTGAATTCTGCAGCCAAAGCAGCTCACCTCTCACCCCAGCCCTCCCTGCAGGCTGCACACTCCTGGTGCTGTCCTTAGGGAAGGAGCCCAGGATTTCTGTGGGATGGAACAGGAACCCCCTCCATCACTCAGGTTTATTTTAATGTCATCACTTAATTGAAAGGTTTGCAGAGGTCTGCAAATACTTGTCTCCATTTCAGCTATTTTATCCCTGGCACTTCTCCTCCTGGAGAGAAAAGGACTTTGCACCACTCTGAGGCAGAGATTAAATTATAAATTACCCAGCCTGGACAAGAGGTTCTCCCAGCAGAGCTTACTGGGAGAATCAGGGTTTTTATTGGCACTACTGATAAGTGAAGATAAGGAGATTTAATTTTTGCTTTTTTCTTTTTTCAGGGAAATATTTTTATATATTTTTCTCTGTGCAATTTTTTGGAAAAATACTTCACTTCCATTTAAACTGCAGCTGGGTTTTCCTTTTTTTTTTTTCCCTTTAACATCTCTATCTCTTAGTCCTTTCTATAACCCTCAATAAAATCTTAAGTGGTAAAAAGTTGAGTATTAAAACTTCTGTTTCAGACATTTTATTTGGATCCTTTAATCATGTTCACATGAATAAAACTTTACCAATTCTTTTTAGTTGGCTTGATCATCATAATCATATTTTTCTGGTTTGTTAAATATACATTTATTATTCCTCCCACAGTCTTTCCCTCTGTCCCATCCCATTCCCAGGGTGTTTCCTCTAGACTTAATTGATGCCAAAAGGAGTTCAGAGCCTGTTTCTGGAGAAGACCTTAAGGATATTCAGTATTTTTTGGTATTCCAGCACTTGCATTGTGACAATTTTAGACCCTATAAAAGCCTTCAGGTTGGTAGAAATTACAGCATCAATTTGGCTTTTCTAGAAAAGAAATGTATTATTGAAATTAGCACCAGTGTTAGCTAACAGGGAAGTGGAACATTAATTGTGGGGCATTTCCTGGGCCGGCCCACTGCAATGGGGTGAAACTCCCCCAGCAGTGCACGGGCTGCAGTTTTGAGGCCTCCACAGCAAAAAATCAGAGCTAAATCTTCAAGGCTCTGCTGATTCCCAAACAGGGCCATGAGAACTGCCTGGAAATGGCTTTAACTCTGCTTTTCCAGGAGAACAGCCTTTGACTCTGCTCTTCCATAGCAACCTCTAACTCTGCTCTTCCAGAACAACAACCTCTAACTCTGCTCTTCCAGGAGAACAACCTTTAACTCTGCTTTTCCAGGAGAACAATGTTTAACCCTGCTTTTCCAGGAGAACAGCCTTTGACTCTGCTCTTCCATAGCAACCTCTAACTCTGCTCTTCCAGAACAACAACCTTTGACTCTGCTTTTCCAGAACAACCGTTGATCCAGGAGACCAGCCTTTGACTCTGATTTTCCAGGAGAACAAACTTTAACTCTGCTTTTCCAGGAGGACAACCTGGCCATTTGCCCTGAGGCAGGACAAGGCACCTGAGCTGGGGCTGCAGAGAACAGGCAGGGGGTTAGGTAGGATGAAGCAGATTTCTCCTCTATTTCCCATTTTCCTGCTTCTCCCATGGGATCCATGAGAGGGTGTTTGTACAGCTGTAAAAAGGACATTTCAAAGGCTGAAGGAAGCAGGGAAGGTCCCATTTCACCTTCCACTACACAACAAAGCAGCTGGGCAGCATTGTTGGTTTGCAGGGGAAGGTTTTGGGGTGGATTCTCCCTGGTCTGTGCCTGATGCAGCCGGAATGACCTTTGGGAAAGCTGGGAGAGCTCCCTGACCCACAGCACTGCACTGCAGTGTTCCAGTGGCCCTGGAACAAAGCTCTTTTTGTGGGATAAAGGCATCAAAGTGATAAAACAATGGGAGCAAGAAATTACCAGGAGAAGAGATAGCAGCAAAGGGTTTTCAAGTGAGGAATTCACTGAACCATCAAACCAGGAGTGTTTTGTTCCACGGTTTGAGTTGCTACATGTGCATGATATATCCAGGCAAGGTTCTCTCTCCCAGTTCCGTGCCTTGGGCTGGAATTCTTGGAAATCTTCAGTTGGTAGAGGATAAAACACCTGAAGCTCTTTGTGTAATTGAGAAGGAGAGGTTTGCATCTCTCTGTGACACTACAGAAGGGCTAGAGGGTTCATGGCTCTGTGTTAGAGGGAAATCCTGTGTGGTTTGGGAAATGTTTCCTTGGTGTTCAGAGGCTGAGGAGGCCTCTCATACCCTGAGCAAAGCAGACGTGAGTCCATAGACAGCCCAGAAATGGTGCTCAGCAGATCAAAGGAAGATGTGGGGGACACTCACTCCTCACACACCTTCACAGCTGCTCTGCAAAGCAGCAGCTTTGGTGTCTCAGCTTTCTGGTGAACATTTCCCCTTCCCAGCTCCTGTTTCCCTAATTCCACTGCAGGCTCTCTCTCAGAATTTGTGCCACTACAGTCTCCACACGACTGACACGGCTCTGCAATGTGTGGCAGTAACAATAACCATGGAGATGGCATTCATGGCCAGTTAGGACAGAGGTTTGTCATCCTGAGGGGAAATGGCCTTTAGGAGGTGTCAGGGAAGTTTTGAAGTACTGGAAAAAAGATTTCAAAATTGCTTTTTATGATTTCAAGCTAAATTTTTAGACTTCAGGAAAAGATGCTTTGCTTTTTGTGCCTGTTGCACATCATGGAAAGCAATTTCTTGAATACTTTTTGGGGGTTGTTTTGTTTTATTTTAATTTGGTTACAAGCAACCTGTTTTCCATCTCCCCTTCTCTTTTCAGTGTGCAGGTGAAGAGAGAAAGGAGGAAATTTTCCCATTCCCCAGACACATCTCTGTGAGGCTGTGTTGCTCCTTCTGCTGGATTTATTGGTTTGGGAATGTGGCAGGGCTTCTTCCCAGTTATCCGAGCACACAAGTGGCACAACCTGGGCTGCTCCTGTCACTAAAATCACCTTTAATTTTGGGAACACCTGAGTGTTTGTTTTAAAACCACAAAGCTGGGTGGAGGCTCTGAGTCTGCAGATTTGGCTGCAGGAGGAGGAGGTGTTTTGGCAGCTCCCGCACAGCCAGGAGGGAGCAAAGGCCCAGGCAGAGGCTGGTGCAGGTGCCTTTTGGGGCTCTTTCCTCCAGGTGTGTGTGTGAGTGAAAGAGCTGGGGGTGAACCAAGGGGAAGGGAGGAGTTATTCCTGACAGAAATGCAGCTGCTGGATAAAACAGGAGGCAGCCACTGAGCTCAGAGGAGGGGGGGAAAGCCCAACCAAAAACCTCCTGCAGATTTCATTTGGGCTGGGCAAGAGTGTCCAAATCTGGAGCTGTAATCCCTCTCTTCTGACCCAAATCACCCTCGGGAGCTCCTCACCCCTGGAGCAGCCTGTACGGAGCTGGGAGATGCTGTGGGAGGGGAAGGTAAAGGATGCAGCAAGGGTTAATCCTGGATTTGCTGGTCCCTGGGGAAAAACTTCGGGAATTTGAGGCTCCTCCAGCGCCTCCTTCTGGGAATTCTCCCCCAGACAGTTGCGGTTTGGGGGATTAGGGAGGGCAGAGAGGGAGCAGAAACTCCTTCTGCTGGACTTTTGGAGGGCAAAAGCTCCTGCAGGAGATCCAGGCTCTCAGGAGAGCATCAGGGGCAGCTGCAGCCCCAGGGCAAACCTGGAGCCGAGCGTCTCTGCATCCTTAGGGAGGAATGGGATGTGGCAGAGAGGGATTTGGCCTTTTTCCTTGGCAAAGGAGGGGAACTCTCTTGCAGGAGCCCTTGGCAGTGCCCTGTGCTTCCTGCAAATGCGGTGGTGGGACCCAGGGATTTGTGAATGCTCTGAGCAAGAGAAGGGGTTGTGTGAGCCCTGCTGCCAAGAGGAGCCCAGGGAGAGCATTTACTCCACCTGCCTGCTCCCTCCTCCCTCTGCAAAGCTGCTGCTGCTTCTGCAGCAGGTCCAGCTCCTGGCAAAAGTTCAACGCTGCACCAGCTTGGGAGGAGAGAGCAGGAGAGTCCCGCAGAAAGGAGGAGCTCCGCTGCTCCAGGCCACCTTTGGCCAGCAGCAGAACTGCTGCAAGCCAGGCAAGGGCTGCAAAGAGCCAGATTCCCTTTTCCATCAGCAATTCCTGCTGTGCCCCAACCTCCAGAGCGTTAAACAGGCTTGTAGCACCTCCAGGCATCACCCTGAGAGCTGCAGTTTGTGTTTTATGCCACATAAAACTAACCCCAACGAGCCAAAAATGCTGCAGCAAGAGAATTGGGATGCCCATGGGAGCAGAACAGTTCTGTCCCAGGGAAGGTGGTTTGGTTTTTAATGAGGCCAGGTAAAACTGGATGAGGGGTGGGGGGGAAAGTCCATTTGCACCCCAAATCAGTAACAGTCAGGAGGAAGGTGTTAAATAAGGAATAGAGAGGTAGGATGGGAGCAGATGGAAACCCCCAGGTTTGCAGCAGCCTTGGAGCTCTTTCTCCCTCGCTCCTGCCACCTTTCCCAAGCCCTGGCACATGGCAGAGCCTGTGGGCACCAAGTGCTTCTCCACACCACGTTCAGGCTGCAGGAGTGGGCCCAGTCCTGCAGCAGGAGTGGGAAGAGCCCAGTTCCCCACTGTGGGATTGGGTCCCCACTGCGGGATTGGGTCCCCAGCTGCCCTCAGACCCCTGACAAAACAAACCCAGGTGCTTGTCCCACGATCACCTTCCCGTGCTGCTGCTGCAGGAGAGCAGCCTCAGCTGTGTGGGTCTGGGAGTTTGTCCCATTTCCCCCCTTTTTTTGCTCCCATGACAATTATTGGATCAATTACAATCCTGTGAGAATTTGGAGGGGTGCAGGGCAAAAGGGATCAGCTGCTCTTGGTGAGTGGGAGGTGAAATGGCAGAGTGGGAGTGAACAGCAATTCCTGCAGATCCCAGGGAGGGTGGTGGTCTGCCTGGATTGCAGAGGGAGCTGGGAACATCCTGGCTCTGCTGGTGCTGTCCCTGCAGGAAAATGGGAATGTCCCAGCTCTGTCCCTGCAGGAAAATGGGAACGTCCCAGCTCTGCTATGCTCCTCCTGGAGCCAGACCCTGGGAAGGGGCTCGGAGTTCAGGGGGGTAGGGATAGTTTTTATGGGTTTTTTTTCATTATGATCACGCAGTAAATAATTGTAAAATGCTTAAAATGATGAAATAGATGCCAAAAGAAACATTTGACCATTTGACAAACCATTAAAATCCAGTTTGTTCTCAATTTCAGGACCAGCCAAGGCCAGGGTGACAGGGGTGTCTCCACCCAGGGAGTGCCCTGGTTTGGGCAGGGGCAGGGGCAGAGCAGCTGCCACGGGCGGGGGTCGGGTGGGGTCGGGGGTCTGTCCTGCAGGGATTGCCGCTGGAGGAGGGCGGGCGGTGCCCCGGCCCCGTTTTGCCGCAGGAGGAGGATGCTGAGGAGGAGGAGGATGCTGAGGAGGAGGAGGATGCTGAGGAGGAGGAGGATGCTGAGGAGGAGGAAGATGCTGAGTCACTCCCGCAGCTCCTCCGCCCGAGCCTTTCCCGCAGTGGCAGTGATAGAGACAGCTCATGCTTCTCCCACAACCTGACTTTTGTTCCTCTTTTCTCTCTTCCTCTCTCGCTTCCCTCCCCTCTCCCAGTCCCAGTCAAAAGGAATCACTGCTTTAAAACAAAGATCTACGGCTGCAGCTGCCATGAGATGCTGCTGAATCCTTTCTCGTGTGCTAATGGATCTTCCCGTTCCTCCGGAGAGCAGCAATAATCTTTGATGCACGCAGAGAATGCTGCAGCAATTTTCTTCTTTAAAGGAGCCCTCCCGGGCACTGAGTGAGTCAGCAACAATTCTCCATCACTGGCACTTCTTGGAAGAAGGGCTGGGCTGGGGAAAACTTGATTTTTTTTTCATTTCTTGCAGGAATTGGCAGCAATAAAAAGCTCTCTGCTGCTGCTTTGCACTGCCTGCTGTACAATCTACTCCTTTAACCTCTTTTTCCTCTGGGATTCCCACAAAAGAGCTCAGTAAAACTCTCAGAAATTGTCCAATGTGCAGCTTTGGGGAAAATGGGCAAGGGAAACTTGCAGCGAGGCCAGGCTGGGTGGAGCAGCCTGCTCCAGGGGAAGATTCCTGCCCACGGCAGGTGCTGAAATGAGGTGGGATTTAAGTCCCTTCAAACCCAAACTAGCCTGGGATTCTGTGGATCATTCATTGCCTCCAGCTCTATTTTTAAATCCTACTTTAATTTGTTCAGAATTTTTATATCCAATATTAAAAAGAAAAAACCCCAATTCTAACTTTTGCTTTAGAATCTCTTTTGCTTCCCCATATTTTATTTTAAAATGCCAAAATGGTGAGCATTCTTGCTCAGTTGCCTTGTTTCCCTATGACAAAGTTTTTAATTAAGTGATAATGCACTTGTTTTTCAGTGCACTTGTAGATTCATACAATGAACTGAAGTTTATATATTGACTTTTAAATTTTATTTCTGTAGTGTTTAACCCCATTTATTTCTGTAGAGTTTAACCCCAGTTAAACTCTGTAGTGTTTAGAAAATTCTGTATGTAACACATTTTTCCACATTTTTTTTCCCATTATGATCACACGGTAAATAATTGCAAAATGCTTAAAATGGTGAAATAGATGCCAAAAGAAACATTTGACCATTTGACAAACCATTAAAATCCAGTTTGTTCTCAATTTCAGGACCAGCCAAGGGCACTTGTGTCTAGTCCCACAATAAATTGCCTCGTTAACAATTCCTGGCCTGAAATCTCCCCACAGAAAGGAAAATCCATGGGAGCAGCAGGGCACCAGGGCTGCACATGAAAAATCCCCATCCCTGCTCCTGGCATTTGTAACTCTTTAGTTTGGCTTTTATTTCAGTTTGGTGGCCACAAATCCAAATGTCACCCATCGTCCTTGGCTCTAAATCTCACCCAGCCCAACTCCTGACTCCTTTGGGAACACGACTTCCAGAATTTTCTACAAGGACTGAACTTGAAAATTTGTCCCTGAGCCCTGAATTTCCGGATTTTCCTGAGCTGCTGCTGAGGTGCAGGAAAAACCTTTTCCTTTTTCCTTGGAATGTGCTGGAGTCGTTGCTCCCCCTTTTAAACGCATGCAGACATGCTCAGCCACGGGGACGTGGGGGTGGAGGGTGAATACTGGAGTTCAGAGCCCCAGTGGGGGCTCGCAGTTAGGAAATGCCTTTTCTCCAGCCCTGTAATTTCCATCGAGCTGTTTCTCCAGACAGAAGCGTCTGTGTGACATCAGGTACAGCAGGATTTCATCTGAGCAGCCTGAGGGGGTTGATCCAACTATCAAGGAGTGTGTGGGAAGTGCAGGTCTTCCCTCCTCTCCGTGCTCTGCCTTCCTCCCACACTGCTCAGCAAAGGCTCCAGGGCTGAGAAACTCCTCAGGAACATTTGGAGCTGCTCCCTCAGAGCTTCCTCTGGGAGCAGCTCACTCCTACCACACTCCGTGCAGCCCCAAAAGGAGCATTAAAGCCCGGGCTCCTGAAATGTAAGGGTTCATCAAAGAAATAGAATTAAAGGATGGAGGAAAATGAAGAGGAGAGGAAGCATTGAGGTTTTCCCAGTGATTTCATTTCAGAGGGTGTTCCTATATATGATTATAACAATAATATATGATAACACATTATTCATATATATAATATCAACATTATATATAATATAATTAATAAATATATAAGATATCTGTTATATGTTATCTATTGAATATTATATGTTATAAATATCTATAACATTAATATATAATATTAATATATTTCTGTATATAATAATAACAGTAATAATGTCTTGTTCTGGAGCTTTTCATTTGCAGATCTCAAGATGCATCAAAAACGTGAATCAGCTTCAAAGGAGATTTGGATTGTCCTGGCTAAATACAGAGTTAAGATTATTTCAGGGGCCCTGGTAATGGTTCCCAAGGATGTTCCTGTTGCATTTGCTCATTAAAAACACCACAGACACCCATGGGCTCCTCACGAGCTGCTCCAAAATTAGACCCCTGCAAAAAGAACCCCAAATGGGGACATTTCTCTCAGTGCCTTGTGTTAATGCTTTGATACTGATCCTGCTGCAGAATCCAGCTGTGTCTTTCCAAAAGGGAATTGCTGTGTGCCCTGCCCTGTGCCAGCCTTTGCAGTGACACGTGCAGGGACAGCTCCTCATGTCACCAGACACCCCCTACTACAGGAGGAATTTACACATCATGGCACAAAATTGGCTTTGTTTAGCCAGGACAGTTGGGATGCAGATCTGCCCTGAGCCCTGCTGCAGCCAGGGCTGCACAGAGGGGCTGGGCTGGGCTGGCTGGGCTGGCACTAAATCCCTCCCATGGACAGACCAAGCTGGGCTTTGGGCTGGGGAGCTGCAGGTGGGGCCCAGTTAAACCCCGGAGCACTCCCAGTGCCCTTCATGGGGAGCAGGAGGTGGAACAGGCTGTGTTTATTCCAGCCTTTAGCAACCCCATTTAGGACAAGCTTTATATTCTCTTGGAGTGTTTTGTGGTACAGGTTATCCATGGTGAGTTTATTAATGGAATGGTTATTAATGAGTTAATTGATTAATTACTGTACTGTGAAGGAGGGAGCATGGGCTGAAACACAGAGTCAGGGCCCGGCTATCAGAATGTTAAAGAAAATGTTAAATTTATTAACATTTAAGGGCACCTCTGTTATGGATATGGCACTGTCTGTCATTACCTGTGCCTTGCTCAGGACTATTTTATTTTAAAATAAAATCCCTGGCAGTTTTGAGGTGTCAGAGCAAGGCAATGAACTTGGTCCCAAGGCTGGTGTCACTGGGGGTTTATTTCTGTGGACCAGGCCCTCCCTGGACAGGCAATGTACAGCTTTGACACAAGAGCAAATCTTCACCTGCTCCAGAAAACCCAGGCAGGAACAGCTTTAGGAACAGCACCAGAGATGTCTGAAGGTGATTTCCTGAGCACTTCCACAGCAGGGTAGGGACCTGAATTCAGCCCCACTGTCGCCCCAGAAATCCCCAGTTCTCATGGAATATAAATAATCACTCCAATAAAAAATGAGAGAGGACAAAAACCTGCCCAGCTGCACCCACACAGAGTCCAGGCCTGGGATTTCCCTGGATTTATACCTGGTTTTGGTGTAAGGCAGGGGTGCTGTCATCCACTGCCCCAGATCTGCAGCACTTTGAGATGCACCTGCCTGGAACAGCCAGGAATAAAGTAATGAATTACTGCTGAACAGCTGGAGATTCTATTCCACGTGCAGCTGCTGCAACGTTTTTAATTCAATTTATTAAAGGATATAGACATCAGCTCTATTAAATTACCTGCCCATGAGGAATGGGGGGATGGAGGGACCATTAGCAAATGCCATTTGCTGACCTCAGCCTTGGCCACGGGGGGAATGAATTATGAACAAAGGCACATCCCCCATTTGTGGTTACCCAGAAGGAAGAGGCTTAAAGGGTCAGCAATCCATTATTCCTGGAGACCAGGGATGGGGCCTGGGCGAGGGGCAGATGTGAGATGTGATGGATATTCCTGATTTCAGCCCCAACAAGGGCTGAGCAGGAGGATCCTGCTGGGCTCACCCTGGATTTCCTGAGGCTGATCTGCCCCCTTTGCATCAGCAGGAATGGTGGCACAGACTGGAAGGAGCAGGATAAGGCTGTATTGGATATTTGGGGGGGCTGTTAGGGCACAGTTTTGATGCTGTCCTCAAAAGGGGCAGAGCCTCCAGCCCTGCCCAGGCTCCTGTCACTCCCTGGGGAGGGAGATACATTTGGTGATCTGCAGTGACAGCCCCACACCTGGAAAAAACCCATCAGCTGTCCTGGCTCCAGTTCTCTTCCCTCACACAGTCCCTTCCTGCCCAGAGAGCAAAACATCAACTGAGGCTGCTCTAATTAATCCTTACCTCCCAAAAGCTGGGAGTCAGATCCAGACTTACTGAAATTTTTTTGATAATTCAGATATTTTTTACCAGCACACTCATATCCAGCTATTTGATGATACATTTTCCTCTAAATGCTTTTTATTGCAGTGTTACAGGCCTACCCAGAGCCCTGACCTTGCTTTGCTTTTCAGAGCTGTTGTGTAGCTCCCATTATGTTTTCCTGGATTAGAACTAAAGCCCAGTGTGCCTCCAGAGGATAAATAATGTATAGAATCAAGCTGGAAGCTGGCTAGAAGATAATTGCCTGCAGTCCAGTCATTTGGAGCCCTATTTAAAGTTCCATTTAAGGAAGGCAATCCCACCAGCAGGGCTTTGGGGGTCAGATCACTGCTGCTCCTCCCTGTCCATTTTTGGTCCATTGATGGAGTGTGCAGCTGCAGGCCCCAATCAATCAATCAATCAATAGGATCAGGCCCTGCAGCTGATCAATGCAGCTTTAAAAGCCTGCAGATCACATTACAAGGGCACCTGCTCCTGCAGGCTCAGCAGATGTGGCTGCAGGCTGGGATTTGGCAGGGAAATTATGGTAACAAGGCAGCCTCCAGCCAGGGAACAATGAGCTTTGAATCCATGATTCCAGGAGGCTGATCAATTGCTTTATTAAGCTATATTATGTTATACTACTACTATCCTAATACTATGCTATACTACTACACTACATGAAAAAAATCCCGTGATCCCTTACAGACAGTCACGACACAGCTTTGACTAATTCAGTCAATTTTCTCGGTTTGGAAAGACAGGTGTCTGCTGAGGAAGGCAGGAGCCTCCCCTGAAATGGAAAAATGTAAACGCCCTCCCTCCAGATTGCTATAAATTTGAAATTAAGGGGCTCTCAGGCAAGAATATGGGAGCAGGAAATAACAGTTCTTTATTAGGGAAGAAAATAAAAGTATAAAATAAACAATGCAGTAAACCAAAACAACACTGCCAGAACACAGCCTGACACCCTGTGGGTCAGGGTGTTGGTGGCAGTCCAATTGGAATTGTGGCTGCAGCCCTCCTGCAGTGCCAGGAGTGGTTCTGCTGGAGCAGGGATCCTGTAGAAGGGTGCAGTCTTCCTCTGAAGATCCAGTGGAAGAGNGATCGCAAACAGAATACAATTTGCTTGGCAAACCAGGACATCAATCAATCCAAAACACCATCGCCAGTGCCCAATTAACAAATCCTTTTTGGTAAACAATCTCCATAACACATTCCACATGTGCCAAATAACAGATGCAGCAAGTGAATATAAGATCTGTTTTTCTTCTTCTCTGTGCTTTCTCACAGACTTTCAGCTTCCCAGGAAAATCCTGGGAGAGAGAATTATGTTTCTCCCTGTTCAAAGAATATGTGAACACCACACAGAAATGGGATTGAAAATGAGCCAGGCTCCCCTGCACCCCACCCTGCTCCCTTCTCCTGGGGGCCCTCAGTTTAAAGCCCTTTTTGTGCCGTGGCTCTGGTATAACCAGAAATTTTCTTGGGTTTTGTCCTTCTGTTCCATTCTTTGCACAAAACAAGAGGAATTTCACCTCGGCAAAGCTGCTCCAGCCCTGCCTTCACTGATCACATCCCTGCCCACAGTGACAACATCCACCAGGAGAGGAACTCACTCCCACTGTTGTGCCTGACTCCCACCCTGGAGGCACCAAGCAGTGCTGAGGAAGTGCAGCTGTGATGGAGCTGAGCAGGGCAGGGGATCTTTTACTAGACACCACCAGGATTTATTTATTTCCTTCCATTTCATGTGCAAAAATATGCGTGTTTTGGTTTTTTTTGGCAATCAGCCTTTTTTCACTTATTCCCATTCTCATATGTGACATTTTGACATATCAAAAACATTCTGAAGGCTCATTCCAATGCAAGATGATATTAAAAAGCTGAGGATGAAATATCCAGGTTTGTAGAAGTTTTGGAGGAGAACTCTACAAGCACTGATTCCCCCTGAAATATTGAGAATTTATGAGGCAAGTAAAGAATGGAAGATTTGCCCAAAGTGACACAAAGCAGTGAGGAAGAGCAATTTGAACCTGGACATTATTCACAGTTATCCACTAATTACTGTCCCTCCTTAAATCACACATAATAATAAAGGAAATTCTACAGAATTCTACACAGGAAAACATCTCCAGTGCTGTGACCTTACCCATCAAGTGCTTCTCTCCACCTTTATCCACAGCATGCCCTAATAAATACCTGCATCCTAAAGCACCCGAAGAAATTGGGACTCTTTTCTTGAATTCTCTGGACTTTTAATTAGGGACCCACCTTTAATTAGGGACACAAAGGTGCCTGAGTCTGTTACAATTCTACCCAGTTCAGGAGAATATTCTTGCTCCTGATTTCTCAAGCCAGCAGGAGTTTTATGTGGGATGGGGACACCCCTGTGCATCCCCATCTCCTCTGGGAGGGGCAGAAAGGAAGAGAAACTTTTGAGGGTCAATGCCAAGTGCTTTTAAATCCATAACAGTCGTGGCTGGGCTCCACAGACACTAAAATTACCTAAATATCTGTTTATTTAACACCTTGTTTCAGCTCAGGGATCCTTCTTCCTCCAAACCCCAGTGCCCTCCCCCTGTTCCACAGCTGATGCTTCCTCCAGATCCCTCTTTCCCATTTCTAACAAATTTGTTCTTTTGAAATGCAGAACAGTGGCAGGAACTGTGGTAGTGGGAGAATCCTGAGTCTATAGCTGAGAAATCTTTATTTTAAAACCAGGGGGTTCACAAACAGGACAATAAAAGCTTTGCAGGAAGGGGGAGTTGGCTCTTCCTTCCCAGGCTGCTGATAACTCCTGTTCTCACCCAGAACTGCTTGGGCCATCCCATTCCAGTGTGCATTGAATTCCAGCCTGATTTTTTATTGATCCTGGGATTAAAGGAAGGGAATATCAGACCCTGGACCACAGGAGCACTGCAAAGCCATAAAATGTTAGAGGAAAAATCAAGAATCATGGAATGGGTTGGGTTGGAAGGGGCCTGAATCCCATCCAGTGCCACCCCTGCCATGGCAGGGACACCTCCCACTGTCCCAGGGGGCTCCAGCCTGGCCTTGGGCACTGCCAGGGATCCAGGGACAGCCACAGCTCTCTGGGAATTCCATCCCAGCCCCTCCCCACCCTCCCAGGGAGGAATTTCTTGCAATATAAGAATCCTCCTATACGATTTAAATTTTTGCTACCAAGCACCAAATCCCGCTAATTTTCCTTCTATTTTAGCCACGGGGCTGTTGTGTAAGGAGAGATTCAGGATGGATTTTACCTTTTATCTTTCCTGAGACCATTTTTGCCCAGCCTGGCTTGGCACAGCTGCACAGTGACCGTGCCTGAGCTGTCTGGAGATCAGCAGTGGCAGCAGAACATGACACAGATCAGCAAACAAACTGACCCCGTGTATCCCGTGTGGCACTGCACCAAACCACTCTGTTCTGCTGGCTTTTTTCCCTGCTTTTCCTCCTCTTCCTGCTTTTTTCCCCCCACTATTCTTTAAATGTCTTTTATTCCTCTAGAAAAGGCAGCATTCACATTCTCTGAAAAATCCCTTCACCCAGGATTTTTCTCCTGGGAAGCTGAGAAGCCTCAGAGAAAAAGGAAAACAAATCTTATTTGCTTCTCCTGTGTTTTGCTCCTGTGGAATGTGGTTGGAGATTGTTTACCCACAGGTGATTGTTTCATTGGTTTCATGTGAGGTGTTTTCACTCTTTGGCCAATCAGGGCCAAGCTGTGTCAGGGCTCTGGAGAGAGTCACCAGTTTTCATTATTATCTTTTTAGCCTTCTGTAAGTATCCTTTCTGTATTCTTTAGTATAGTTTAGTTTAGTATTCTTTAATATAATATAGTATCATAAAATAATAAATTAGCCTTCTGAGAACATGGAGTCAGATTCATCGTTCCTCCTGCCACGAGGGTCCCTGCAAATACAATATCCAGCAAAGATTATTGCAGTGCAAATTCACTCCTTCCCTACCACACTGTTTTGTCCTCATCCTGTGTGCTCCACACTTCCTGTTCCAGCCACCTCAGGATCCTGCCCTCATCCAGTTCCCATTTTAAATCAAATTACATCATGCCATGACATTCTTTGGGAATTTTTTTTTTGTTTGCTCCTTCAGGTACTGGAAGGCCACAATGAGGTCACCCTGAAGCTTCTCCTCACCAGCTGAACATTCCAAACTCTCCCAGCAGAGCTGCTCCATCCCACTGATCATCCTGGAGCCTCCTCTGGACTCTCTCCAGCAGCTCCAGGTGTTTCCAGCCCCTTCCATTTCCTTCTCTCCAGCAGCTCCTGGGCTCAGGGCTTGGCCAGCTCTGCAGGTAGTTCTCACCTGGCTGGGGCAGAATGGAAGAACCTGGAAACGTTTCCATGGTTCCTCTGGCCTGGCTGGGACATTCCTGCAGCAGCCTCGGCCCCAGCTGCCCTGTGCTCCTTTGTCACTCCAGCCTGACTCAGCAGTGACAGCCAGGCTCACCCACGGAGCCAAAAACCAACCCAAAGCCCTGCCAGGTTTTCATTTCTGCTGCTGGAGCTGCAGGAGTTGCTGTGAACACAGCAGAGCGTTCACACTCACCCAGTGTGCTGCACCCTGAGCCTGCCTCGTGCTAGGGGCTCAGGCTCACTCCTGCCTCTCCCCAGGGCATTTGTTGGGCTCCTTCCCTCTCTGCCTGGGGTTGTTTCACTCTGCCCTCACCCTGCCCTCACCCTGCCCTGGTTTCCCCCTGGTTCCCCTCTGGTGCAGCCTCAGGCTGAGAGCGGCAGGGCCCTGGGGCTGCCTCTGCAGTGCATCCTCCTGGCCCTGCTGCAGAGGCATCAATAAATCCCAGAGCTTCCTCAGCACACCCAAATCTGGGCTGCCCTTCACAGGGGACTGAGGAGAATGCTGCTCTGGCTCTTCCCAGATTCAAATCAGTTCTGACCTTGGGAACTGCTCTCATTTATGCTCTGGGGCAGCTCTCTTGCACGCCAGTGACTGATCAAAAGTAGGTGACTGCAGAATATCCTGTCCAGGTTCCTCAGATCCTGGCACTGAGGTTTGTCCAAGGAAGAGCAGCAATCCAAGTGAAATATTTGTGTGGAATAGATGGATTTATTTGGTGATCTGACACAGATTCTTATCCTGGAAAGAAATTCAGGTCAGTTGTGAAATTAAAAGTCAAAGACGTTCCCTTAGGAGATGTTTCTCTGATTAACTTCAGCAAAGTTCCACTTTTGCTTCATCCTACTGGCCAAAAGTCTTTTCTGAAGCAGAGCTGGATTTACAAAAAGCTAATTTTTCACCAAAATCAGAGCCTGTGAGAGAGTTAGTGTGGAGCCTGTGCCTCAGTTTGCCAGATAAACCAGCTGGGCTTGGGAAAATTGCAGTGTCATTCCTGCCTCGTAGTGGAGCTTTGCAGCAAAGATCCAGGAACTTGGATTCCCAGGCAGGCTCTTCAAACCCTGCTGCCTGCAGCAAGGGGAGAAAAAGAACAAACAAAAATATCCTTTCCATGCCCACATGCACAGAAATATCTATTGGAACTTTGTTAGGAGGAAAGGGGCAGTTGCAGCAAACACAGATCACTCCTACCTGGAGTTTCTGGATCCAACCCCACATTTTTCTGCTTTATATTTTTTTTTTTGGTAGGCAGTTTGCCCTGAAAAGAGTTAAGCTCTGGGTTTGATGCCAGCATTGCAGCAAGGGGATGGAGCAAAGCTGAAGGGCAGCAGGATGGATGTGCTGCATCTTTAACTGGGTGTGCCCAGCCACTTGCTGCAGTCTGTGCTGCAGTGAGGGCTCTCTCTGCTGCCTCGTTAATCCTCTTCAGTTAATGACAATTGCAGCTGGTGGCACACTCAGACAGAGAATTTGTCTGCACCTTGATGTGAAACAAAAATTAGCCCATGAAGGGTGGGAAACTTCCCCAGGCACATCCCCAGCTCTGCCAACAGCCAGCCCAGGGCACTGTCCCTGATGCTGTGCTTTGGGGAGTTCAAAGGCGCTGCTGGGCACAAAAAGGAGCCAGGCAGGGATTTCAGCACCCACAGAATCTCCCTGTTAGACCCTCACATTCACCAAACACTTCTGCAGGGTCTGCTGGATGTGGCACTAACACGGAGATCGTTGGGCTGCTGAGCTTCCTTTGCATTTTAACAGTCCCTTAAACTCATCTATGTGTGGCCATGAAAGGTGCTGGATTCTAAAAGTCCTGAGAAGCAGCTTTTAGAGGATTAAGAGAGAAATGATTTTGAAACTCTGTTATGCCTTCACAACTGCAGTGGCAGCTGGGCTGTGGCCACTGGTGCTGTGAGGGTTGGTGATCCAGAACTTTCCACGGGATGTTTGGGGATCCAGAGCTTTCCACGGGATGTTTGGGGATCCAGAGCTATCCATGGGATGCTTTGAGGATCCAGAGCTTTCTGTGGGATGCTTTGAGGATCCAGAGCTTTCCCCAGCCTCCTTGAGGGCTTGTTCTCTTTATACAAGAACAGCCATCTGTGACAGAAGTATCATATTAAAATCCTGGGGAATTTGTTTGTTCTAAACTTGGCAGACAGTGTTTGCAGCTATTTTTAGAGACATTTCCTCAGCACACCTTGCAGCTCCTCGCTGCAGACACAAAGTGCTGCTCTCAGAACAATCCCAGTGTCACCAGCTGCACCCGCTGCTCCAAACCTCATCCTTTTTTAATTGAGGTTTTGATCACAAAATGCATCTGAGACTTGATCTTCCTTCTGAGAAGCTGGAGATGTTTTTTTTAACCTAAATCCGAGAGTGACACTTAACCACAATGAAACTCCAATTTCGTTGCTGCTTTAATAGCAGCTTGCACGTTCTCACCCAGTCTGGGGCTCGTGGGTGTGCATGAGCTCCTGCAGGATGTGTGGGATTCAGATAAAACCTGCCAGCTCCTGGCGAGGGCAGATTGCGGGATCAATCCCTGCAGTCAGGGGAGGGCAGACATCGTCCCTGCCGCCGAGAAGGGCTCGCTGCGCTTTTGGCACTGGCAACGGGAGAAGTTGCTCTGTTCCCACCGCTGCTGGGAAAATTCACAATTCCGAAGCCCCGTGGAGACTTCGGAGGGGGCTGCAGGAAGCAGAGACATTTCACTCAGGAGCAGACAGCGCTGACATTTCCAGAGGAATGGCAGAGGCAGGATGGGGAGCTCGGGGAGGGTGGAACAGAGGGAAGCGCTGCGGAGCCCGGCGAGCATCAGCACAGAAATGCTGCTGATTCATCCGGCGCTCTCCTCCCTTCCTTCGGACGAGCTCTGGTGCCACCAAGTGCCAGCTCCCTGGCCAGGAAGCGGCCCTGCCTGCCTGCCCCACGCTCCCTCCCATCCTTCCCAGGGACCAGAGCTGAAATAACCCTGAAACAGCACTAGAAAGGCTTGAAGTGGGCAATTACACCATGGGCCTTAAACCTGATTGCAAATTAGCTGTTAATAAGTGATTTAGCCACGTTCTCAGCTTAAATGTGGTGACTGAAATGTCAAAAACAACAATTCAGGAGTTGACCTAGCAGATGTAGGTCCTGCAGCAGAGTTTAGACCCAAAGAAGTGACAGATGCTTCATTCCTGAGCACATCCTTCTCCCCAGCTAGAACCTGGGCAGGCTACTCAGCAAAGTGTGCAGGGGTGGCCTGAGAGCCAACCTGGGCTGCTGGGCTGGGCTTTGCATCCAGGGAAAGGGCTGGAAAAAGATTTTTTTGAAAAAGATTATTTATTTGCCAGAGAAAGAGCTGGAAAAAGATTTTTTTTTGTTGGCCTTTGAAATCCAAATTGAAACAGAAGAGGAGGGAAGGTACAGCCTTAAACTGTGGCAGCTTTAAAGCTCTGATGGGTGAGACAAAGGCACATCCTGGGGGTGCACTGATCTTATGTAATGTCAGATGTAAGAGTGCCAGCACTGACGTAAACTGGGAGCTGGGACATTTTTAGGTATTCACTCCTGAGTCTCAAGTGTGCTGGCTCTGCCAGCACTCTCTGTGCTGCTTGGCTTTTGTTCTCAGCCACTCAAGGTGATTCAGGCTTGTCCTGCATTCCTTCTGCTGTGCTCTGGGAAGGGAATAATGCCTGGGCTTCAGAGCTCAGGTAATATAGAAATAGAAACTCCTGCTGTTCTTTTCCCATCAGCAGAACTGCACCATCTCCAGCAGCTGGGTCTTTTTTCAGCCCTTGTTCCTTTAGAACAAAACATGGAATATTTTATTCTGGCTAAGGTTGGTGTACTACTACAGCAGTGCTGTTAATAAGACTGGAATGCTTATATATGAAATTAAACCTGTGTTAGCAGACAGCTCTGAGTATTTGCAGCACATCCCTGCTGGAATGGGGACTCATGGAGAATTTTCCCCCACAATGGATTTTATAATCACTATTTTCACTGACATTTCCCAAATCAGTGAAGATGGGAAGCAGCCACAGGACAGATAAGGCTCTCTGAATGTTCCTTCTCTGCTATAGAAGAAAGGGCAGAGTCCCTCAGTCTTGGCAAAGTGGATCATGAACCTCCCCAGGAGCTCAGTCTGCTCCTGCAGTGCTGAACAAAACCTTTCCATGTTCACAGGCTGGGGATCATCAAACACCAGCTCCACTCTGCTCTGCTCTGCCTCCCTGCCCTGAACCCATTCATTGATGTGCCTGAGCTGGGGCTCACTGGGAGCTGAATCACAGCCCTGCACTGTCAGAGCTGATGGATTTGTGCTTGTGAGGAACACTCAGGAGCAGGAGAGATGTCAGAGCAGGCAGAGAGTGGGGCTGACTCACAGCAGGTCAGCTCCTGCACTCTCCTTGGCTCTCCAGTGCACACTTTGGATCAGTAATTAGGGACTGATGGAAGAAATGTGCTTATTTTCTCTTAGCACAACAGGATCCATCCTTCTTGTGCAGTTTTTTCCCTATTTCTTAAGTAGTGTGTCTCTAATTCACATCTGAGCCCTGAGTTCATATTCTGGGCTGAAAGCTCATCTCTCCTCTCACCTCGCAGGCGTATTGAATAGTGTGTCTGGATCTGGAATCTCACAGAGGTTAATCCTCCACCCTGAGAGCTGCTGCTGGGTCAGGCACTTCTGTCTTACACTGATCAGACTTGGATTAGGAAAGCAATAATAAAACCCAGCCTTCCTGCCTTTCTCTGCAGCTTTGGTGAAACGAGGCTGCTGTGTTAGAGATAACTCTGCTTTGGGCTGAGTGCCTGGGGCAGGGTATTGACAAGCTGCTCCTCGTCCAGATCTACACTAAACTCAATAATTCAAATCCCAACTAATGGGAAGACACAGAGAAGCTCTTCCTCACCCATACAGCGAGTTACAAGTTGCCAGCAAGTAATTGTATTTTCCTTTGCTTGCTGGGTTGACTCCCTGCTCCAGGCAGTGGGTACAGCTCTGAATGCCTGGCAACAGCGAGCTGACGTCAGCCCAGCACTCCCGAGCCTCAGAACAGAGCTTTGTCAGGAATTCTCCTTGGCCAGAGCCACATCCAGCTCCTGCAGGCACAGGCTGGGATTGTAAAATCAGGGTGCCCCCGAGGAAGGAAATGATTGGCACCTGACTCCAAGGCTTTGGAAGGCTGAACACTCACGTTATTAAAACCATATGATATTACACTATACTGTATCTATACTACAAAGGATCCTAAAGAATACTCACTGCTAACTACTGAGAAACTTGGGACTGTCTGCTGACAGTTAGGACACAGCTTGGACCTGATAGGCCAATTAACATAAACAATTCCACCAATTCCAATCAAGCAATTCCTTCAGGTAACTAATGTTCCAACACATTCCACATGAGTACAAACACAGCAGCAGCAAATGAGATAAGAATTGTTTTGATCATTCTTTTCTGTGCTTCTCTCACAGCTTCTGTCTGTTCAGAGGGCATGTGAATACCACAGGCTGGGTCTCGTTCCCTGGGAGCAGAGAGGTGGGAGCAGAGAGGTGTCTGGCTGGGGGTGGTTAATCAGTGCTGCTGCTGGGCTGGGAGCAGCAAGAGCTGCTTCCCTGCAGGAGAAAGGCGCTGCTTGTCACACGATGCCACCTTCTGTGCACGGCAGAGTGGCACAGCCGCTGCTCTCAGCATTCTGTGCGAGACAGGGGTTCCCAGTCGCTCCCAGTTCCGCAGGACCTGTGGAGTGGCCACTCACACAGCTGGCAGTGCCCCCTCCCAGTGCCCCCTCCCAGTGCCCCCTGCCCTCCTGGGCTCCCGCAGTGACTCAGAACAGGTGATTTTACTAAAAAATCAATGAATATTCGTGTATGACACCCTCAAACCCAAGCGGGGCTGGGGTCAGGGGGCAGCCCCTGCCGAGGGGATTTGTCACAGGGCCTGGAAGCTTGGGGGTTAAAAACCCGGTGCTTTGTTACTCCTAAAACTTCAACAAGGCACTGAAGGTTTGGAGAAGTGAGGCTGTTGGGGCTGTACTCGATGTCCTCAGCTCTGAAGGATGGTGACAGAGCATGACTCTGCAGATCGCTTTCTGTCCCTGCACGGGAGGAGGGGATGGTGCCCGGTGCTGCAGGGGCTGCATTTCCATGCAGGAGAACATCAACCCTCTGCTCGTTCTTGCTGTTTGCTGCAGAAACCTCCGGGGGCGAGCAGAGCCTCTCAGAAATCCCTGCAGGAACCCAAGCACCGCTCGCTGCCCCCAAACTGCTTTTTCCGGGCATTTGCGGAGCTTTTCCCGTGCCTCTGGCGGTGCTGCTGGCAGGGAACCAGTGAATTGTGGAAAAAGAAACAAATTCCACAACTTTTGCGAAAGTTGTAAAGCAGTATGTTTATTATTACAGCGCTGGACTCATGTGGGGATCACCCCCCGCTTAAAAGGACCTGCGTGTCTCCGAGAACTCCAGATCTCTTTTATCTTCCTTACTAATCCATGTGCATGGCACTTCACAACAGGTTCATGCATATTCATTCCCTGATTTCGCGTTACACTTGCAGCTAGTTTTTTATCAGAAAGTACAGAAAGAACTCCTGGCTCACCCTGCCCTGCCTCCCGCAGCCTCTCTGTCTGTCTCCCCTTATCTCTGTCCTCCGGCCGAAGCAGTTTCTGAGAGCACAGGCTTTTTGTGAGCAGAGGCAGTCAGACTAAACAGCTGTGTTCACAAGCTACAGACTTCATTCAAAGATGTGCTTTTCACATAAATCGGAATGGATTTCTACTCTGGATAATTTCCACTCTGCCTCATCAGCCTGTGGCCCCCCAGCCCCTCCGGCCGGGCCGGGGCTCTGCCGGCCCCGCTCGGGCTGTCCCGTGCAGAGCATCCTCTGCCGGCCCCGCTCGGGCTGTCCCGGTGTGCACAGCATCCTCTGCCAGCCCCGCTCGGGCTGTCCCGTGCAGAGCATCCTCTGCCGGCCCCGCTCGGGCTGTCCCGGTGTGCACAGCATCCTCTGCCAGCCCCGCTCGGGCTGTCCCGTGCAGAGCATCCTCTGCCGGCCCCGCTCGGGCTGTCCCGGTGTGCACAGCATCCTCTGCCAGCCCCGCTCGGGCTGTCCCGTGCAGAGCATCCTCTGCCGGCCCCGCTCGGGCTGTCCCGGTGTGCACAGCATCCTCTGCCAGCCCCGCTCGGGCTGTCCCGTGCAGAGCATCCTCTGCCGGCCCCGCTCGGGCTGTCCCGGTGTGCACAGCATCCTCTGCCAGCCCCGCTCGGGCTGTCCCGTGCAGAGCATCCTCTGCCGGCCCCGCTCGGGCTGTCCCGGTGTGCACAGCATCCTCTGCCAGCCCCGCTCGGGCTGTCCCGTGCAGAGCATCCTCTGCCGGCCCCGCTCGGGCTGTCCCGGTGTGCACAGCATCCTCTGCCAGCCCCGCTCGGGCTGTCCCGTGCAGAGCATCCTCTGCCGGCCCCGCTCGGGCTGTCCCGGTGTGCACAGCATCCTCTGCCAGCCCCGCTCGGGCTGTCCCGTGCAGAGCATCCTCTGCCGGCCCCGCTCGGGCTGTCCCGTGCAGAGCATCCTCTGCCGGCCCCGCTCGGGCTGTCCCGGTGTGCACAGCATCCTCTGCCGGCCCCGCTCGGGCTGTCCCGGTGTGCGGAGCATCCTCTGCCGGCCCCGCTCGGGCTGTCCCGGTGTGCGGAGCATCCTCTGCCGGCCTGGGCTCCCCCTGCCCACGCCGAGCTCCTGGTGGCACCTGGCGTTGGACACCGGCAGCAGCGGCTCCTCCTGCCCTCGGGGCAGCAGCAAGTCCTGAAATAAAGCGATTTGGGTCTCTTTGTACAGAGAATATCCAGCCCCACCCGCGGGCTGGAGGCTCAGACCCCGGAAAGCAGCTGTAGGATAAGGAGGAATGGCCATTATTAGATTTAGATGAGGTTTTAGGGAAGGAGTTCCTCCCTGTGAGGGTGGGGAGGGGCTGGGATGGAATTCCATGGGAAGCTGTGGCTGCCCCTGGATCCCTGAGTGTCCAAGGCCAGGCTGGGCAGGGTTTGGAGCACCCTGGGACAGTGGGAGACGTCCCTGCCATGGCAGGGTGGCACTGGGTGGGATTTTAAATCCCTCTCAACCTAAACCATTCCCTGACTCTATCCTATTGTCCTCTATTCCCTGATTCCTAATTCTATTCTCCTCCCTACAGCCTTTGATTTTGGTATTTAGTGAATCCTTTGTCCAATTTTGATCATTAATTCTCACTCTCAGGGCTTTGGGATCTCCACTGCCCTCAGCTCTGCTCTCCCTGGCCCCAGAGCTGAGATTTCCCTGCCTGATGCAGCTGAAAAAGCTCTGCAAGCAGGGAGCACCAACATCACCCAGTACTGCCCAGTATCACCCAGTATCCCCCAGTATCACCCAGTATCCCCCAGTATCACCCAGTATCCCCCAGTATCACCCAGTATCCCCCAGTATCACCCAGTATCCCCCAGTATCACCCAGTATCCCCCAGTATCACCCAGTATCCCCCAGTATCACCCAGTATCCCCCAGTATCACCCAGTATCACCCAGTACTGCCCAGTATCACCCAGTGTCACCTGGTATCACCTAATATCACCCAGTATCACCCAGTATCACCCAGTATTGCCCAGTATCGCTCAGTATCACCCATTATCACCCAATATCATCATCCAGTGTCTCCCAGTATCACTGGGTATCACCGAGTATCATCCAATATCACCCAGTATCACCCAGTAACACCCATTATCACCCACTATCATCCAGTATCACCCAGTAACACCCAGTATCACCCAGTAACACCCAGTATCACCCAAACTTGGATTTCTGGAATGGAGGAGTTCCAGAAATCTCCAACCTCTGGAGAATCCAACCTGAATGTGCCTGTACAATCAATTTCCTTTAAAGTTTAAAGCCTTTTCCAAGCCAGAGAGAACTGATTTACAGAGGACACTGAAAGCTCTCAAGTCTCTTAGCAGCAGCAGTATCCTGGAAAAGAGATTATTGTGTTGCTTTTGTTTCTCTGTTGTGGTTCTCTGTATTGGGAATGTGTCTCTTTCCTCTTTCTCAATGGGACAAAAGGGAAACAAAGTTAAAAAAAAAAAAAAAAAAAAGAAAGATAAAACTCATAGAAAGAGCCAGCACTGGATGAATGGAAAAATTCTTAAGGCTCTGAATGTATCATTGATGTGCTCATTTACTCCTATGCAAATGCAGCTGAGTCATAAAAGCAGACAGACTTTATTTTTTTAATTCTAAAATGTGCTTCTGCTTTTTTCAGAGCATTTCTTGTAAAGATCTCTAAGCTGCTTATGCAAATAAATGAAACCCTGCAAGCAAATAGAGAATCTGTGTTTAAACAGGATGCAAAGATGCTGCCCTTAAGTTGTAAATTAATACTTCTGAAGAATTGCACAGAACCACTCTTTATTTGCAATAAAATCAAGCCCATCTGAGGTTTGTAGCTCCATCCTAAGAGCAAAACAGTCTGAGCCACAAAATCTGTTTTTTGGTGTGGTTTTCTGGGTCTTTTATTGTCTGTGATTAGATCTAGAAATTGCTTGAGCTCATCAGCTCTAAGATCTGGATTTTATTTTTCTTTTTATTAGCATTGATTTGTTACTGAAGCAATAATTAAATGTGACTGCAGAGATAAGGAAGCAGCAAATCCTGGGAGAGCACTCAGGTCGTTCTCTGCTTCTCTCTGTCCTGCAGAATCTAAAATTCACATTCCAAACCAAAAGTTGGTGACTTTTTGTGAGAAGCAACCCATAAACCAAGGCAGAACAACAATTTTTTGTTACAAAATGCATCTGAATTCCTTAGGAAAAATATTTTACTCCTGCATGGGGTGGGAGAGGGACTTTGGGGTGTGTGGCAGGGGTGGAACTGGAGGATCTTTAAGGTCCTTTCCAACTCAGACCATTCCATGATCCCAAACACATTTCCAGTTTAAATATGGGATTTTGGCTCTCTGCTCTCCTGACTGCCAAAATCAGAGGCTTCATTTTATAGCAACACTTTTCACATAAACCTCCCAGGAGCACATGAGAAAAAAAATAAAATAAAAGATTACTGCTTTTAAAAAAGGGACTCATTGATTGCCATCTGCTGAGGACACATCCCAAGAATTATTGGGAGCTCATTTCCAGCCTTAGAAATGTTGATTAAATCTGACCACACCACCCCCCTGCTGAGGACACTTTCGGGAACAAGGCATTAAAGATGTAAGAGCTGCATTAAATATAAAATAATCAATATCCAGGGCCCAGCTGTGATGGATGGACAGCACAGAGGGCTCCTCCTAACAGGCACTTCGGAATTAGCCAGGGGTTATTAATGAAAATCCTGCCAGAACTTCCTCCTTTTAATCTTCCCCATGATCTGGGAAGGGAGAGAAGGAGGGAGGGAGGAGCAGAATTACTGGCACAGAAAGGAAAATGTGAATTCAGAGTCTGGAATTCTCGTGGCACCCCTGGTTTAGGGCAGTTCTGTAACCCTGGCTATGGCTGAGGGTTCAGAGGTGCAGGAATAAGGGGGGAACTGGAAAAACTCACCTGAATTCACACTGGTGTAAATAAGCAGAGTTTCTGCATAAGATGCCAAAAACTGAATTTTCATCTCCTTAGCCCAAACAAACATCACTCCTGATCATCTCAGCTGCTCAAGTGTTGGCAAAACACCTTTTTGCTCTTCATGGGAAACCCAAACCCCCTGCAGCTCTCCTTGCTGTGCAGTAATTAGGAATTCCCTCATCTTGTCCTTCATCCTTCAGCCTTTTTTCCCAGTGAAATTCCTCCCACAGGTGGGTGAGAAATGCCACAAGAGCAGAGTTTATTCTTCCATCAGGAAACAAACTGAGCTCTGTCCTATGGCTCTGATTACAAACCCAGTTTAATTTCTAAGGGAAATGGGAACAGTAGAACAGAAGAAGCCCCACAGAACCTCAGCACTGAAATTCAGTATTTTATCAGCAATACCTTCCTACAAAATATTTATTTCCCCAGGAATTACCGAGGCAGAGAGCACAGGGGGCCTGGACACATTCTCAGTGTCATAAACCTCATCTTGCCCTGGGGACACTTCTGCTGCTGTTCCAAATCCAGCAGAATTCCCTGCTTCCTTTGCTTCTGCACAGCTCCATACCATCCATGGAGCTGCTCTGTGGAATTACCTGCACAGAAAAAATGTTAGCTAATGAGTGAATGTGGATTTTTAATATGGTTGGAAAGAAGGGGCCAAACCCAAGCCTGTGACCTTTTAGTTCTCTAGAAATCATGAGCTGGAGGAAAGAAAAGAGGGAAGGGGAAGAGGAAAGAGAAGTGAAGATGTGACAGAGATCTTTGTCTCCAAACATTTTGTAATAAAAGCTGGGAGTACTAGAAGTCTGTATCTGCTCAGATTGTTCACTCTTTTATTTCCTAGAAATAGGCACAACTTCCAGCCCAAGAGTTTCGATGATGAGGTTTTACCCAAGGCCACTGACTTGAAAAACCTTCCATCAAACTCTCAGCAGCCTTCCAGACACAGGAACTGCAGCACAGCCTTTGCTGACCTGTTCATGGGATGCTTGAAAGGAAGATAAAACAATTCTGCTGCAGGGAAGGATCTTGGCATCACTACCTCAAACACATCAGTCAGGTGGTGTCACCCTGATTTTTTAAGATTTTCTAAGCCTTCTGATGTCTGCATTTTTGTAGCAAACTTTCTCACACACTTTCTGTAAACNGGCTGGGGGCACTGCACGCTGCTGGGACCCCCAGCGTCGGGGGAGAATGATGCACAGAACTCCATGGTACCAGAATCATGAATTACTTTATTATACTGCATTATACTATAAATATAGCACAGAATATTACACTAACAAGAACTATCACTCACTAACTAACTAGCAAACCTGTGACTCTGTGCCCGAGAGTCCCAACACACACACGTGGGTCCAACTGGTCAATTAATCCAAACACCTTCACCAAATCCAATCAAGCAATCACCTCGGGTAAACAATCTCCAGAACACATTCCACATGGGCACAAACACGGGAGCAGCAAATGAGATAAGAATTATTTTGATCATTCCCTTCTCTGCTTCCCTCGGGAGAATCCTGAAAAAGCGAAATCTCTCTGTTCAGAGGGCATGTGAATACCACACTCCACCACCTGAGGGATCCTTTCCCATCACGTTTCCCTTCAGGAATATTGGATTTAGGACTTCACACCTTCCTCCTGTGCTCGCTGGTGGTCTCTCCCTGAAGGAAATTCAGGCGTTTATCTCGCTGGCACTGGCAGCACAGGACGTGCTCTGAAGTGCTGCACGTGTGCCAGGCCACCTTCAAACACCGCCCAGCTTTGCTCCCGAAGCAAAAGCTGACTTGTGTCATTGATGCTTTGATCTGCACGGCCAGAGCTGCCTGAACAAAAGGAAATCACCACCTGGGGAAAGTGCTGAATGAACAGGAGGTTCTTCTGTCTCTCCTTAGAAAGAAGCGGATGGAGGAGGGGCAGGGAAGCCGAGCTTTGAAATTTTCATAAACTCAGCCATAAAATAGAAAGCGATGAAAATGGAAACGGCAACTGACAGCTCCTCTGACTGCAGGGGACACCAAGGCAGAAAGCTCCCAGCTGCCCGAGGGCTGCTGCAGTCCCACTCCTGTTTCATGGAGAGGAGCCAGCTTTCAGCAGTCAGGTGGCTCTGCAAAGATTTGCACGGAATCACAAAACAGCAAAGATGACATTTCAGGGAATATTCCTCCAGAGAAAGAGCCACCAACCTGTCTGACAAATCACTGCCCTGCTCAGCTCCGTGTTGCCCAATTTAACAGGGCAAAATTCTCCTGAATCAACAGCTCTGCCCCACTAGGGCTGGGGGAATGCAGGGCTGATGGGAACCCAGGGAATTCCGTGGCACTGTGGCAGAATTTCATGCCAGGTCCTGCTGATAAAGGGAATTAAAACCCTCTGGAGTTTGTGCCTCTCCAAGGAGTCTGTGCCTGTCTGTTGGTGGAATGCAGATCCCACAGTCACTAGAACTGGGAGGTTTTGGACATTGCTGAACCCAGCTGAGTGAGCTGTGGTGGAGTCACCACCCCTGGAAGTGTTCAGAGGCAAGGTGGGATCTGGAGATTTGGGGATGTGCTGTGCTGGGCACGGTGGGACTGGCTGGGGTTGGGTTTGGTGGCTTTTTCCCAGCCTTGGAGGTCTTTTCCAACCTTGGAGGCCTTTCCCAACCTCAGTGATTCCGTGCCAGGGTCTCTGCAGCTCCTGGGTTTGAGCTGGGAGTGCTGGGGAGGTGCAAAGGTCATTATTGACTCTGACACTCACTGACAAACCCAAACCTGAGTGAGTGACTGCTGGGGAATTCACTGTTCCTGGATTCCTTTCAGCAGGAATCTGAGGCACTTTTGGACTCCTACAAGGCGCCTTTCAGCATCATTAGCACCTAAACACCTTTACAGATCTGTCCCCAGGAAATCTCCTGTCCAAATCCTGCCATGTTTGGTAGTTTTACACAAAAGCAACAACTTTTTTAAGAGCACAAATCCTATTTCCAGCTGAGGAACAGGCAGAGAACCCATAGTGTAACCCACAGCAGCTCGTGCATTGCTGCAAGGTTTCTGTCTCCTGCAAACCCAGTTCAGAGTGTTTCACCTTCCTGCAGGGATGGAAAGAAATCATTCCTTTACTTGATGAAACAACAACTTTTCTCTCCCCTGTCCAGCTGCAGATGGGAACAAGTTTGTCACACCTTGGTTCCATCAGAGCTGGCTTGTGATGCCTGTAAATTCAGTTTAATTAATGAACTCTGTCCTTTCTCACAGCTTGGCTGGAGCCAGGGGAGCTGGTGGCAGGTAAAGAGTGGTTTTGCTGAAAAAATGTTTAGAAATACACCTGACACCTCAACAGAACACAAAATGAACTGCCAAGAGGGTAATGCAAACCAAGGGACAAAATAACACCATCAGACAATTGGGTAACAAAATGTGCAGTGGAATATTCAGACAGGAGGTATCTGGGCAATGGGATTGTCAGAAAATATCTTGAATACTGTTCCATGATGAAACATGTTCAGGCAGACGGGTAAACCCACTGCTTTCCTCCTTTTTGTGGGGTATTTGCATATTTAATTATCCACCCTACTCTGCTGCTTTTTCTGTGTGGTTTCTGCTGGGGATTGAAAGTCAAGAGTTCAATTCTTATCAGACCTGATCATTCATCTTCCAGAGGGACTGACTTGTCACATCACTGAACAGATGGCTTTTGTTGTATGAGGTTTTAGTTGGTTTCATTACGTTATTTTTTTCTCCAGTTTCTATGTCCTTTCTCTTGCTAAAATATAAACTGGTTTATTCAAGGACCCTCTTTACTGTCTGTACATGCACAAAACCTGGCTTGAGAGGATCCAGACTGATCCAGGAGAGTTCTTAAGCATTATCCCACAAAAAAACCCCCAGATTTTTCTTTCTTTTCCCATCGTTTTAGCTGTAGTAACACTTTAACTGCTCTAGTTTTGATTTGGACACAGGAGGGCACCAGAATTCCACTTCTTAAACTTAGGTGTGCTACAAAAAAAAAAAAAAAAAGAGGAGAGGATTTCATAGAAGTCTGTAAGAACAGGGCTTTTTTAAATGATTTTAACTTCACACTTAAAAACTTAGAGACATTTAGAAATGTAGAGAAAGGTTCTCCTTTTGCAGCCTGAGCGTTTGCAAATGTGTTGCTCTTTCAGCTATAAAGGACCCAGGAGTAACATGACTTTTTTAGAGCACTAAAAATGTGGGTGAACCTCAGTCACCCAAATTCTCCCCAGCTCTGATCTGTCCCTCAGAATCGGGGGTTTGATGTGGCTGGGAGTTAATTTCTGCTGCAGCCTCAATTAGAATTTAATTATTGATCCTGTTCCTGCTCAGGGCAGAGAAGAGCAGGCTCCCTACCAATGGCCCTGTGAAGCAACAGAGAAAATAGAAGGAAAACATGGATTTGCTGATAAAAAATGAAATAAAAGACTTTCTGAAATAACTCCACCTTTCAGTGAGAGCTGAGCTTGCTCCCTGACACTTGCAAATCCTGATATTTGATGGAGCATTCCCCAAGTTCCCCCACTTGGGTAAAACCAGCACTCCAGTTGCTACTTGCCTGCCTTTCATGCTTTGCTCTGGTTTTCATTTGCTGCCAAGAATTTGTTTCACCTGGGCTGGAAAAACACTGGCACAGCTCAGGCAGCTTATCTAAAAATCAGGAATCTTACAGTAAAATCAGGGCCTGGGCTGTCAGTTCCACTCATGAGCAGAGAATTGGCAGCCAGAATTCAGGAGGCATTGAAAAAGAGTCGGTGTCTCCATGAAAACTTTTCCTCTTTGATGATCTGGCCCCAGGTCTCAGCAGGTTCCTCAGTCCCCCTCCTGTCCCCTCCAGGACACCTCTCATGGAGCTGTTTCTCCTCTTTTTTTGTGGTTGTGCTGCAGAAATCAATGTCCAGGCTAAGTAAAATAAAAGAAATAAACAAAGAAATAAAACTGCCTTTCTAAGGAAAGAAACAGCTGGTTTTGCTCTGCTGAGGAAAAACATTTTAACTGATTTTGGGTGTTAGCACACAGAGGGCACCTTGAATTTCAGCAAGGAATATTTCATTCAAAGCACTGAAACTTTTACAAGATCTAACCATCAGCCCTGGAGGGTGATGGATGGAGCACTCCCAGGATGGAAGGGAATGCAGAGTGATCCAAAAACCCCGTTCTCCTCTGCTTCTCTTGTTGCCATACACTGCACAAAAAGGCCACAGAAAAGCCACATCCCAATCATAGCAGGGAATATTTTGAAATCCAGGTAATCCAAAATCAGACCTAGAAAATCATGGTTAATTGTCTTGACATCCCAGTGACACTGCTCTTCATGTGAAGGCCTCCAAGCCCTTTGCAATATGAACTTTCCATTTATAAAGCCTGGGTGAATCTTTCAGGATTTGCCAAACCCACCAATATTTTCTGTTCCCACAGCTGGGACACCCCCATCCCACCAGGAGGGGCCTTGGCAGGGCCTGTGCTCTCTGTGAGCCCCCAGCTCCAGGGAAACACACCCTGGCTCCACTCAATCTTTAACCAGAGGAACTGCAGCTTTTTCTGCATGACAACCAGGATTTTATGTGCCAGAACAATGTCTGAGCGAGGCTGGCTGTGCTGAGTTGGTGTTCTATAAATAACAAATCAGTTGAGCAGCTCCAGCCTGCAAATCTCGTCTCCTTTTCCTTCTGTCCCTCCCTGCCACGCTCTGTGCTGAGCCTCAGGTGCTGCTGGAGTTCTCAGAAACACCTTGAGCCCCTGGGCTGCCATGTCCAGGAGCATCTCCCCAACAGCAGCCCTTGGGACAGGACCCAAACATCATTTCAGGGCAGGGTTTGGGTCAGGGTTATGAATTTTCTATAGGTTAATGTCCCCCATTTGGCTGCCTGCTGTGAACTGGGTGTTCACTGTGGCGTCACTGCTGACAGACTGCACATCCTGGGTGAGTAACACCCCGTGTGTGTGACAAACCCAGCTCTGTTCCTGGGGGTGCCACATCAGCACCACAGTTACAAAAACCAGGGCACTGTGCCTAAGGGTGACATGGAGTGTCCTGCGTGCAGCTTTCGGCTTTTATTTGGGTTTATTTGTTAGAGCAAATTGCTGATAATTCATTCTTATTTGTGCTGCTCTGCCCCTTACAGGCGCCAGTGAAGAGGAAGGAAAACTGAACTTACTGGAAACACAGGTGGGAGAGGAGGGAGTATGGAAAACTCTTGCTGAACACGGCAGGCTGGAATCAGAGAGATCCAAAGTGATCTGCCCAGGGCACGCCGAGAGCTGAGCAATAACTCTGCCCTGCTGCCTCTCACTTGCAGTGTAAAATAATCAAAAATGTGATGATCTCTCCAGATCTTCAAGCTTTAATGCAATTAAAGAAATGGTCAGATGTTAAAATATTCTGAATGATCATTGTTCTCTTTCATGAGAGACAGAGGTGTCCTGTCCCTGGCAGAGGGCTAGAAGGAGATAAAGTCTCCTCCAGCCCCACTATTCCATGATTCCATGGGCTCCACAGGCACTAATACAGACCACATCCAGTTACTACAGCCCCGGAGAGATGGGAAGAGCCTGGATCTCCTCAGTTTGGCCCTAAGGCTGGGTGAACAATGTGATTTAACACCTCTTTAGGTGTTACTGAGCACCACTGCCAGCCCAGCCCACACACCTGCAGGATCCAGCCAGCCCCGCTCTGGCCCTGCAGGACCCAGCTCGTGCTCAGCTGGTCCCCGTGTCCCCAACTCGAGGTGCTTCACCTCCAAGCCCTTGCTGGAGTGGCAGCTCCTGGCCCTGGAGCGGGGCTGTGCGTCACTGAGCGCCGAGTCAATCTCGAGAACATCGAGTCTCCTGTGAAGTGTGGCCCTGTGACATTTCCCAGATGCCTGGAGTGCTTTTCGAGTAACCTCGTTGTTTTCTTAGCTATTAATGAGTTACTGGGAACAGCACAGCAGCCTTGGAGCAGCCTGGGCTGGCGGAAGGGGTTGGGATGAGATGGGCACGAAGGTCCCTTCCAACCCAAACCACGCCGTGATCCTGCAGAACCCCAGAATATCCTGAGCTGGAAGGGACCCACAGGGATCATCCAGCCCAGCCCCAGGCCCTGCACAGACAGCCCAAAATCCCACCCTGGGCATCCCTGGAGTGGTGTCCAAACACTCCTGGAGCTCTAGCAGCCTCGGGGCTGGGACCATTCCCTGGGGAGCCTGGGCAGTGCCAGCACCTCTGGGGGAAGAGCCTTTCCCTGGTATCCAACCTTTCCCTGGTATCCAGCCTTTCCCTGACCCCCACCTTTCCCTGACCCCCAACCTTTCCCTGATCNACCCGCCGGCATGGCCCGCTGGATCCCCACCAAGCGCGAGAAGTACGGGGTCGGTGAGTGAGTGCCAGCCGATGCCCCGGACCTGTGCGCCCCTTCCCATCCCATTCCCCCCTTTCCGTGCCTTCCCTCTGCTCCGTACCTTCTCTCCCACTCCGTCCCATCCCTTCTCTTCCATCCTGTCCCTTTCCCTCCTTTTCCTTCTCTCCCTTCCTTTCCTTTCTCTCCCATCCCTTCCCGGAGCCTTTTCGTGCTCCGGGCATCCCTTTCCGCTCCTCTCCCGCTCCCGTCCGGCCGTGCCCGCTCCCTGAATCCATCGGGATGTGTGTCCGGCGCTGTTCTCCAGGAATCCCTCAAAGTTCGGGGCTGACTTTTATCGTTTTGCCTCTCCAGCATGTTTTACACTGAAAAAAGCTCTGGCACAGCAGAAGGAATTTGCCTGCTGGTGTGCCTGGAAGGAGATGTGGTTGGAAAGGATAAAGAGGGTGTCATGGGCAAATTGAGGGCTCAGGGTGACGTCTTTGCCAGCGGCTGGAAATCTGGATTGAGGGTGAGGGATGGGGGAGGCTTGACTGGAAGTGTCCCAGGCCAGGTTGGACGGGGCTTGGAGCAGCCTGGGATAGTGGAAGGTGTCCCTGCCCATGGCAGAAGTGAAACTGGAGGAGCTTTAAGGACCTTCCGACCCAAACCGTTCCATGATTCTGTGACTGACACCTTGCACCTCCTGCTCTGTCCCCTGTTTGAAAGGATTTTTCTGAGTGCTGGCTCACTTGTATCTGAGAGGAACAGAACTCTGTGGTGTTGCTGATAAAATTCTGCTTTTCTTGAGAGTTTTAAACCCACAGTTTTGAGGTTGGTGGTGAGAACTGGGCAGGGAACATTTGGCAGGAAGCCACTTATGACACAGAGAGCTTTTGATAATGTATGTTACTAAGAGTGATCTTCTGTGCCACTGCTGCTCAGCGCTGGACTTCTCAATGTGAGAAAAAATTACTAATTTTGTGCTTGCAAAGTGTTCATCACCCCAGCTCCCTTGAGGGTGTTCAGCCTGCGAGTTTGAAGGTGAAAAACCTCACCCTGCATGATTTTCACAGCAAATTCGAGCTGGGTGACCCCTCCACTTCAGAGTGGCTGTGCAGGGNCCAACCTTTCCCTGGTATCCAACCTTTCCCTGATCCCCAACCTTTGCCTGACCCCCACCTTTCCCTGCTATCCAACCTTTCCCTGACCCCCAACCTTTCCCTGACCCCCAACCTTTCCCTGATCCCCAACCTTTCCCTGATCCCCAACTTCTCCCTGACCCCCAACCTTTCCCTGATCCCCACGCTCTGGCTGACAGTGAAACCCCCATCTCCAGTGATATCGGGGCCATTTCTGCTCGCTCGCACCCCAGCCCTGGAAGCAGCAATACCGAAACCACGACCCAGCTCAGCCCCGGCTCGGTCCCGAGCGCTGTCCCGCTGCCGCTCCCGCTCCGACCGTCTCGGTCCCGGGGCGGAGCCGTGCGGGCAGGTGATGCCGGGGGGCGGGGAGAGCCTCCTTCTTCCTCCTCCTCCTTCTCTTCTTCCTCCTCCTCCTTCTCTTCTTCTTCTTCTCCCTCCTCCTCCTCCTCCTCCTCCCGCCGTGCTCTCCCCGCCCTCTCCTGCGCTCGGCGCGCCGGGGGCGGCTGTAAAGTTGGGCGTGTGCCGGGGAGTTTTGGAGCGTGTTTGGGATCGGGTTTGGGAGGCAGGAGCGGGGCCAGGAGCGGGGCCAGGAGCGGGGCATGGCTGAGCAGCCCGGGGCGCCCGGCCCGCGGCTCCAGCGCGGGGCTGCGGCGGGCGAGGCGCGGCGCTGAGGAAGCCCCGAACCCCCGGGNAGTTCGGGGCTGACTTTTATCGTTTTGCCTCTCCAGCATGTTTTACACTGAAAAAAGCTCTGGCACAGCAGAAGGAATTTGCCTGCTGGTGTGCCTGGAAGGAGATGTGGTTGGAAAGGATAAAGAGGGTGTCATGGGCAAATTGAGGGCTCAGGGTGACGTCTTTGCCAGCGGCTGGAAATCTGGATTGAGGGTGAGGGATGGGGGAGGCTTGACTGGAAGTGTCCCAGGCCAGGTTGGACGGGGCTTGGAGCAGCCTGGGATAGTGGAAGGTGTCCCTGCCCATGGCAGAAGTGAAACTGGAGGAGCTTTAAGGACCTTCCGACCCAAACCGTTCCATGATTCTGTGACTGACACCTTGCACCTCCTGCTCTGTCCCCTGTTTGAAAGGATTTTTCTGAGTGCTGGCTCACTTGTATCTGAGAGGAACAGAACTCTGTGGTGTTGCTGATAAAATTCTGCTTTTCTTGAGAGTTTTAAACCCACAGTTTTGAGGTTGGTGGTGAGAACTGGGCAGGGAACATTTGGCAGGAAGCCACTTATGACACAGAGAGCTTTTGATAATGTATGTTACTAAGAGTGATCTTCTGTGCCACTGCTGCTCAGCGCTGGACTTCTCAATGTGAGAAAAAATTACTAATTTTGTGCTTGCAAAGTGTTCATCACCCCAGCTCCCTTGAGGGTGTTCAGCCTGCGAGTTTGAAGGTGAAAAACCTCACCCTGCATGATTTTCACAGCAAATTCGAGCTGGGTGACCCCTCCACTTCAGAGTGGCTGTGCAGGGAGGCAGCTCAGCTCCTCACAGGAGCTGCAGAGACATTTTACACTGCACAGCCTTATCTGGTTTCTCCAGGTAACTGGCAGGGTGTGGAGTGCTGACACCCTGAACTTTGTTTCTTGCTGTTTATCCATGGAAGTGTGCACATGGCCTGCTGAGATTGCTGCAGGCATCTGTAACTCCCAAACTTTGCTGGATGATCAGATAATCCATATCCTGCTGGGTGATTGCTGTGCTGGTGTTTTCTGAGCACACCTTTGAGCAGGCTGTTCCCCAGCTCTGAATGGCCTTGGGCAGCAGATGAATCAGAGGCACTCCTCTGACTTCCCTTTTATTTATTACCTTCCGGGGTGAGTTTTCCGTGCTGGCCTCAGCCAGCTGCTCCTTGTGACAGCTCCTCTCCCAGAAAGGGCACTGGCCTGACAGTGAGCAGGGTGGAGGGAAAAAATGCCTCTTCCTGCATGTTTCCACCCAAAAAGTGTGTGGTGGGACATACCCTGTGACTCCTGGGTGATCAGCTGGCTGAAAAAGGTGGTTTTTCCCCGCAGGTGACATGGGGGCTGTCCTGCTACAGCTCTGGGGTTTAATTTGCAGCCAGGACTGATAAGGTTGATCCACAGGCAGTGACAGAATTATTTAGACACTGCTTGGCTTTGTCAGACAGTGTTTGACTCACTTGCATTGTAATTTTGTCAGTTTGGTGTTTGCAGACTTGATGAGTTTCTTATCTGCAAGTGTGTCCCAGCTCTCACTGGTTTGGGGTTACCTGGGAGGGGTTGGTGAGGTTTCAGAGGGAGGTTTGGGCTTTTGGGCTGGGGCTGTACCAGTGCTGAAGTGGGTGCAAGGACGGAATGCCCCGGTTTGTGTGGGGTGGTGACAAATCCCAGCCAGGCATGGAGTGCAAAGGCACAGCTTTTGTTCAGAAAGGAAAGAAAAGACTGAGGGGGGATCTCACCAATTCATGTAAACATCTCCAAAGAGTGCCAGGATGGTGCCAGAGCCTTCCCAGTTGTGGCCATAAAATAAAACACAAGTTCCACCTCGCCATGAGGAAGAACCTTTTCCATGGAGGTGGCAGAGCCCTGGAACAGCTCCAGGGAGGGCCTGGAATCTCCCTCTCTGGTGACATCCCAACGCCACCTGGATGATTCCAGTGTCTCCTGCTCCAGCTGACCCTGCCTGGGCAGGGGCTTGGACTGGATGAACTCCAGAGGTCCCTTCCACCCCTAAATAGTCTGGGATTCTGCAAAAGAACACCCAGATTGTAGCTGCTGGTGATCTCTGCTGTGGAAACTTCGATAGAACTACTTGGATTTATTTAAAACAGCCCCTGGAAGTCATGGCAAGGAAGTGGGGAATTCCAGGAAGTCAGCCATGTGATTCAGTGTCACTTGTCTGATTTCTGCCCTTCACAAGGGTTTCTGTCCTGGGTTAGATTTTACAGATCATGCACTGTGAGTTCCAGTGGATTTGCTGGCTTTAGTTCTGCCCTGAACTGGTTAAACTGGGGAGGGCTCCCTTCCCCACAGATGGCAGAGTTTGGAGTGGCAGCAGCAGGGAGGGCAGAACTGGGAATTGCAGTTTTTAGGGAAGCAAACGTGAGAGACAAGCAGCTTGCAGCTCTTGCAGCTTCTCCCTCGCAGTGAGTTCCCAACCAAGTGACAGATGGGGTTTGGGAGGGACAGAAACACCACGGATCAGCTCACGGGCAGCATCTCCTCCAGTCTGAGCAGCACGGTTTGCTGCGTCTGCCAGAGCCTCCTTGCCACGGGCTTCACCTCTGATGTTGGACTGAAGGAGCATCTTCACGGGAAGCTGATCAGTTCTTGGGCCACACTGAACAAAACAACCTATTGTGGTCGTGTGTTTCTCTCAAAAAGGAGTTGTCATTTGCAGAAATCCTTTCACAAAGACTCCTTCTGGTCAAAGCACTGCTCTGAGGGAAACAACACCTTAGTGAATTCCCGAGACTTTTAACTTTTCTTATCTATTTGTTTTAAAATTATTAACTTAGAGCATAAGGAACCAATAATGTAATTACTTTCTTTTTCTGCTGGCAGTAACCTGGATTTGCACTTTAACTCAAGTGCTGCACCTGGGTTGTAAAAGCAATTCTGTCATTGCTCATCAGCTGTTCTTCACTGTGTGGACTGGAGACTTAATGGAGTGAGAGAACCTGGAGTCTGTGGAATCTGAAATTAGCCTGTAATAAATGCATTATAAACAAGCCACCAGATCCCTTTTCCTGCCCCTTTCTGCTGGAGTGGCAGTGCTGGGCCAGGGCAGGGGGCTGCCCCAGCTCAGAGCAGTCCAGGAGTGGCAGTGCTGGCTTTGGGGCCAGGCTGCTTTCCAGCTGTCAGCAGTGATGATGGATCAGGCACACCAGGTTCTTGTGGCCCCTCTGCCTATGAACCAACAGGATGTGAAGTGTTTATTCATCCTTGTGCAGCCTGAGCTGAAAATGCACCAATTGTTCAGTGAATACACAAATCTGAGCTTCCAGAATCAGGAATTATTAACTCAGGTTTGCTTGGAAGAGCTCTGAGATGTGAAAACCGGAGTAATTTGCATTTTGGTGAAGGTGGTGGCTTGCACCTGGATGCACTGGGAGGGCTGGGGGGATTCCATTGTCCTGAGGGAGCAGCTGGAGCTGTGCCAGGGGGTTTTCAGTTGGATTTTGGGAAAGGCTCTTCCCCCAGAGGGTGCTGGGCACGAGGCTGCCAGAGCTCCAGGAGTGTTTGGACACCGCTCCAGGGATGCCCAGGGTGGGATTTTGGGGTGTCTGTGCAGGGCCTGAGGTTGCATCAGCAATCCCTGTGAGTCCCTTCCAGCTCAGGACATTCCATGATTCCTTGACCCTCATTTTTGGGGCAGTTGTGGCAGTTCCACAGAGTTTGTGTGGTGAGACCTGGGAGATTGTCCTGGAATTACCCCTGCCAGGTTTTGGTGGCCTCTCACACCCCTGGCAGCTGTCCTGGCTGGCAGGAGCAGAGCATTGGGCTGCTTTATTTGAAAAGAAGCATTGAAATCTTTCTTTTGTGGGATCCCACTGGTGGTTGGTTCCAGCCATGGCTCAGGAATGGCAGCAACTCCTCAAACACCAAGCAGGGCCTGCCAGCCCTGGGGGATTGATGGAGCAGGGAGGGAGCTGCAGGACCAGATCTGCTCACTGTGGTTTGGTTTGTGGTGACTTCTGTGATGCCTTGGAGTGGCTGCCTAGAACAGGGGCTAGACAGAGTTAAAGTGGGTATTTATTAATAATAAATAATAAATTGATTAATAAAAATAATAATAAAAGAGAAATAAGAAATGAATAAATATTTATTAACAATAAATAATATTAAAAGCCTTCAGTAGATACACCCTGGGCAGTGAGATGCCTCTAAGGTGCACAGTGGTCACGAGTTTTTCAGACAAATATGAGTTTGGTCCATTTACATATCAGGGTTAATTGTCCACTTACAGCTTCAGGTCATGAAGTCATTTACCCCCAGTTTGCTCCCCCCCATTCACTTTTGTTGATTTTTTGGGGGGCCTGAGGCAGTGGAGTGTCCTTGGATCTCAGGCCTGGAGGGATTGTTTTGTGTGCCCAGAATGTGAAGACAGTAACCAACACTCTCTGTGGAGTTCAGAGTTCTGCACTAAGGCAGTACAGGATCTGGAAAATATAAATGCTAAAACCTAAGGCATCACCTGGACCATCAGCTCCTGGCTCCCTGTCCCCATTCCAGGCACCTGCAGAGCTCTCCCCACAGACAGTCTGGGATCAAAGCCCTTCACACTGCTGGGAGTTGTGCATGGTGTCAAATTAGGGCAAAATCCATATTTGTCTCAACTTGCTCCTTGCTTTTCCCCCACCATTCCTGTTTTCTGACTTGGAGCTCACGTCCCCTGTTGTGCCTCTGGTTCCTTGCAGGGGCTCCAGAGGATGGAAAAGCCAATCCCCCCATTCCTGCTCACCTTCCTTCCTATGGACACAAACACTCTGCTCATTTCTCCTGCTGTATTATCATTTATGGCTAAAAATCTTCTGATGGCAATGCCAACAAAATTCCCAATGGGGAAAAGCAAACATTGTTAACAGCAAAGGATTGAATCTTCCCAGCAGGTGACATTTCATTTCTGATCCAGTTTTCCAACTTTTATTGCTGTGTCTGCAGTTGATTTGATGTGAAATTTGGCCATGCTGCTTCTTGTTTCCATGCTCCTTTCTATTTTTTTTTAAATCCATATTAGCCAGGGTCTGTCTCTTCTTATTTTTGGTGATTTCTACTCAATTGCTTAAGTCATTCCCTGTGAAATTAATCCTGTGCACTTCAAAGGCATCTCACTGCCATGAACAAGACTTGTCAATGTTCCTTATCTTGCTCATACTTTGAAAAGAAATATTTCCCCAAGTGTTTTGTGATTTGTGGGTGCTTCAGTTTCTGACTGACATCACCTTGGTGTTCAGGAGCTGTCCCACAGTTCATCTTTTTAGCAATTAAATCCCTTTATGGAGGCTCTAAAGAGGCATCCAGAGCTTGGGTGCTTCTGGAGCTTGGGCTGAGCTCTGTCCTGCTGATTAAATGTGGGTTAATTGTTCTGAGGTGTCAAGAGATCATAGGAACCAACTTCCCCCAGAGCTGGGGTGGGACCAGTGCTGAATTTCACATCAGTTCTTGATTGTTCTCGTGGTTCTTCCTCTGGCATAGGGACTGTATTTGCCAGCACAACTGCAAATGGGAGTTACGAGAGATAAAGCAAAATAAACACTCAGGAACTGAGAAAAACGGAAATATATTGGTCAAGAAACAGTGACAGTGTACTAATGTATAATATTCTTTATCACCATGTGTAATAATCCTTATCATTCAGCTTTGAAAAATGCACACCCCTTCTACCTGCAAACTTTAATTGAAAATCTACATTTTTTGCTCTTCAGCTTGCACTTTACTGGACTGGTAGGACATTTCTCTCAACTATTGCTTTTAAAGAAAAAAAGTCCTATTTCTGCCAGGACATTAAAGACACAGCCATGACCACGTCAGCCCACAGCCATAAACACATTTCTCCCCTTGCTGCTGGAGCTGAGGGGATGTTTCAGGTCCAGTGCATTTAACTGCTAATGCCTGAATGCCTGAAATCCTGCCATGGATTTGGGTGCATTTGCCAGCAAACCTGTGCTAATAAAACCAGCCCATAAATACAATTACTAAACAGCTTTTTGGGCTGGCAGTCCGTGGTTGCCTTCATAAAGTGATGATGTTGCAGAGTTTTAGTTGGAGCAGTTGCTAAAATGATAAAAATGTCTTTTTGGTGCAGTACAGGCTGTTCTTCCCAGGGAGATCTCCCTGGACTAGGGGGGAAGCACCATTGAAAGGATTCATTCTCTGGCAGCCTCGTTCAAATGGTGTGTGGCACATTGTCACAGAATACAGCCAAACCCAGCAGTGCTGCTCCTGCTGTGGGGAGCATTCTGCGCTCACTGACACTGAATTTTTGGGAGGTGTTGGTGCAATCCAAGTGCCCCTCGTCCTGGAGGCTCCTGAGTCTGAGCCAAAAGTTCATTAAGGTGCAGTGGAGATAACGATTCCTGCTCTTGGGAAGTCTGGAACTTTGATCCTCCATGCAATAAGGCCATTTATGGCTTCAGCTCCAAAGTTCTGAAGTTCTGAGAATAGCTCAGAATGTCATGGACAAGTAGTGGCCAGTTAGTTCTGGAAAAATGCCTTTTTTTTTTTTCTTCTTTTTTTTTTTAATTTTTTGGCTTATTTCACCTGATTCTTGCAGCAGTTCCATTCTCCTACTCTGACAATGCCATGGGGGCTTCAAGCTGCAGAGAGACAGAGTTTGATGTAAAGGAATAAAGTAGGGAAGGCTTCAGTGGTTAATTCTTCATCTCCTGGCATCTCAGGCAGTTTAATTAAAACTTACTGCAAATTTTGGAACAGTTTGTTCTTCATTCTTCCTGGCAACAAAGGAATCAACATTCTTGTTTGGCTTTTTCCTTCCAGTGTAAGACCCCCCCCATTCCCTCTCAAGATTTCCTCATTTTAATCCTATTCCCCATTTCTTGTTACCTGGGATAGGTGGCAAGAGAAAAACGCCTTGGAATTCGCATTTCTCTGGGAATGAGAAGCTGTGAACCAGTCTGTCTGTGCAGTGCCCGTTCTCTGATGGGCTTTGTTCTGCAGAATGGGATCAGTGAGCCCCAGGCCATTGAGGGAAGGTAAATCTGCCCCAAAGTCCACCTTGGGTGAGCAGAACTGGAGGTGCAGGATTGCAATCCCGTTGTTCTGCACGTCAGAAATTCTCCTTGTGTTACCCCTGCCAGCTCCAGAGAGCTCTGGGCTTTCCATAGAGGGGTTTCCCAGTGGAGCTAGAATCTTCCTCAGCCCCGAATCCCAGATTTGTGCAAATGGGCTGAGCCGCACTCAGTTCTTTCCTCAAACCGTGGCAGAGCTGCTCTGTCTCCTCCTGACCCTGGCTGCACAGGGGAGGGTGTTGGAGCCCTTGTTCCAGGTTCCCATCTGGGACTCAGGTGGGTTTTGTTTGCAGCTGACAAGGGGGTCCCTCAGCTTTAGCCTGGGTTTGCTGTTGGTGGTGTTGATGCCAGCAAGGGACAGGCTGAAGTTTGAGCTCAGGGGACCTTTGTGGTGAAGTTCAGCCCACAGGCACCGCTGGACCCTGTGCTCAGGTGCTTCACTCCTTAAAGCCCTGATCTCTGCCCCTGCAGTGTGCAAACAGCAGAGCTCAGGGGTTTAAGGAGTGAAGCATTTGAGCACAGGGTCCACAGGGAGCACTCACAGCTCTGGGCAGGGGCATTTCCAAGTTCTCCTACTCCTGCTTTGATGTTTTGCCCAGTGAGAATTGGGACAGTAATTTCAAGCCAGTGGCAAATTCAATTAATTCTTTTGAAAGTGCCACATGCTTTCAAGTTGGAAATGAGCTGAGCAGTCCAATTTATGGAATGGTGGGGTCCTGCTTTTACAAATCTGCCTGAAAATTTCATTGGAAAAGTTATTTTGTTGTACTTGAAGCACCCAAGCACAAATTGCACTTTTAGCTCGGAGGAAAAAAGGTAATTACAGACAGACTTGGTAAAATCCAGTTGCAGTTGTGTGGGTGTTATAAACAAACACTGCATCTTCACAGGCTGTAAAAATGAAAATTAAGTCAGAGGTTGCTTTTGTGGAGTTGGATTTCAGAGCCCTGGTAGGGGTGTGCAGTTATTAAATCAGAATTAGTGCCACAGTACTGTGGGGTATAAACTCCTTCTTGTGGAGGGCACAGCCCCAAGAATGGCTTTGTGTTCTCCCAAGTCTCTTTGTCCAAAGGAACAAAGGAAAACCGTAACAGTTGAGGTGTGTTGAGTTGCAGTGATGCCAACAGGCTGGGCTGAACACAAACCAGGTTCTGCCCCCTCCAAAACCAGAGGCAAAACTGTTTGTTCTGTGGTCATGTTGGAGCAGTTGCATGGGGTCAGGGTGATTATTTTAAATGTTTTAATGTATTTTTGGGGGAATACTGATCCTTCAGTCTGGGTGTTGGTGCTGGGATCCCAGAGAGGCAGAAAAAAGCTGCAGGGCTTGGAGGACAATAACATCAGCACCTTTAACCCTGACAGGATCCCTGGCAGGGATCACCAGACCTGGAACACTGCAGCCTTCAAAACTGCTTGATGCTTAGGCTAAGCTTCATTATTTCTGTCCCCTTTTCATGTTCAGACACTTTTAGGGAGGTGCTGCTCTCACTGGGATGCACTGGGAGCAAAAGCTGGGGCATTCCCCAAACCACAGCCTGGGGAATCACAGGATCAGAGAAGATCAGATTGGAGGAGACCTCAAGGATCATCTGGCCCAACCCTTCCTGGCCAAACCTTGAGGAGCACCATAAACAGATGCATCAAACCTGATAAAATTTACAGAAGTGTGAAGAGGCCAGGCTGTTTTTCCAGCTGTGTCTCTGCAAAGGGAACATTTCCTGTTGTTCCAAGGGGACTGGAATTGCAGGTCTGGGTGTTTTGGTTGGTTGTTTTGTTGGTTTTTTTTTCTGAAATCATGGCCTAGATCTGGTTGGGTGCTGTGAATTCAGGAGCAGGTTGGCTCCTCCACTGGCAGCACTGATTTATTTCTCCTCTGGCTCACAGCACTCCCTCTTACTCCAGACAGAAGCTGAGACAGCTCATGTAGATTAATTCCTTATCTGAGCTTAAAACCCCCAAGGGCCCTTCAGAGTGAAAATAATAGAGGAAATGGAGAGGCCAGTGAAGAAAATGACACAGCAAAAGGTTTGTGTGTGAGTATTCATTGGGTGGAAGATAAACCAGAGTGTCTGTGAGGGTCAGAGCACGGGGGCAGCTGAAGTTTGGCTCCTTCCACCCTGAGCACTCTCAGAGACAGAACAGTTTGTGCTGGGGTGAAATTGTGCTGCTGCCCAAATCTGGGTGTTTAGGGTGTATCTGTGTCCTGTGTGCAGTTCAGATGCACTCTGAGAACTGAATATTCTTTATTTTTACATAGATACCGTGGTGTAAACACTTCGCAACAAATATTTGAGGGGAAGGCAACTGAAGGGGATTCTGCAGACATGAAAATACAGATATTATCTCTTTTTTTCCTTACAATCAGGCTATCTCGTGCTTCAGCAGTTCTGAGTGATCTCAGTTTGTCTGATTTGGATCTGAGAAGCTCTAATTAAAATCCAGGGACTCATTTGTCCCTGCTCCAGAGTGCCGTTGTGGAGCTGCCTGTGGGTTTGGGGGTGTTTAAAGCCATAAGAGACCATGGGATCATCCCATGGGAGCCCTTGTGTAACCTTGGGAAAGCCTCCCCATTCCCATGGGCTGGGCTGTGAGGTTGTTTTTCCTAAAGCAATCCAGGCTTTAGGAGATTAAAGCATTGAGCCCAGGATCTGATCCAGCCCCGGATGGGGAGTGAGACAGGATTAGCCCAGAGATGCCGAGGCTGTGGGTGAAAGCCTTCCCCGCTCCCAGATCTGGGAGTCAGTTTCATTTGGGCTGTTTGGTCAGGACAGAATCTGCAAAACCTCTGATTATTTGCCTGTCTCACTCCAAGATAATCCATTATTCAGAGGAAATCAGGGAAATCTTTCAGGCTTTGATCAAGTGTGCATCAAGTCCTTGTCCTTGGCAGATGAGCAGGGGACACACTCGTTTGGGTTTGGTTCCTGGAGCAGTCTGAGGCTGGAAGTGTTGGAAGCCTGTTGAGGCTCTTCCTGCTTTTCTCCTGGTTCCCAAAGAGAGGATGAATGGAAAACCCAACAGTTACAGCATCCAGATTAGAAAGGGCACGTCCCATCCTCCGGCAGAGGCAGCTGATGTCATTGCTCAGATGATTTCATGCTCATTTTTGAGATAACCCAGTTTAAAAATGTTGAGTGCGTTCATTGTGTGAGGTCAGCCTGGACCAGTGAGTGCACAAGGTGCTAAAGTCATCAACCCACAGAATTCCAAGGAGTTTGGGGCTGGAAAGGACCTTAAAGAGCCTCTCATTCCCTGGGCAGGGATAGTCCACCTGAGCTCCTCAGAGGCTGGGCTCTGCTGTCTAAGGGTGGCTGATAATGAAAGCATTTCCAGCTGCATAATCCCATTCAGTCTGAGTTACTGACATCCCAAATGCTCAGCACTCACTCAGAACTTTTGGAATTGATCTGAATGGCAGCAACCACCATCCAAGAGTGGGAATTTTTTCATAACAGTGACTAAATGTCTGTATTTCCCAGTGTTTAACCATGAATTACTTTTTTTTTTCAAAGCAGAAAAGTAGCCTGACATGTAAATCTTAATTATGCCATTCTGAGTTTGTCAGACACAAATTCCTGGGAAGTTACCAGAATGTTTTTGCTCCATACATAAAAAAGACTTTGTTCCTCTGAAGAATTAATTCCTTGGGTAGTTCCTTGTTTTTTAAATAAAGCCACTGTGTTTTTGGCTGGATCTTGGCACCGGGGACCATCCCAGGCTCCTCCAAGCAGGGCTGTCCTGCAGAAAGGCCATTCCTGAGTGCTGCAGCAGAGATCAGATCACACTGCTTCTGTGCTGTGGGGTTTGGTGTGGGGCTGAGGGATGGAATGAGCTCCTGCAGGGCCCTGAATGGAATCCTTTGTCCTGGGGAGCAGCCCCAGCCCCTGCTGGCAGAGGGGGGTACAGGGGGAGCAGGACGTGGCATTTGGGCAGGGTTGTTGTGTCTTTGTGGTGGGTGGGGCAGGGGGGGTTCAGAGCCAGCTCAGAGATAATGGATCTCGCAGGGGCTCTGTTTTCCAGGCCAGTAATGCACATTTCAAGTGCCCTCATGGAGGGAAAGATTCCATTTCCTTCTGATTTGAGTTACACAGAAATGGTGTGTGATAGTTGCTGCTTCCTTCTCTTTGCATTTTGAGGCAGCTTGGCCTTTAGGGCAGTCTTGAAAAGGAATGAATCTGTGAGCAAAATGGGTCTAGGAATTAACAGAAGCGTGGAATCATGGAATGGTTGGGTTGGAAGAGACTCAACAGCTCATCCCACCCCACCCCTGCCATGGCAGGGACACCTTCCCCCATCCCAGGCTGCTCCAACCTGGCCTTGGACACTTCCAGGGATGGGGCAGCCACAGCTGCTCTGGGAATTCCAGACCACCCTCACAGGGAGGAATTCCTTCCCAATATCCCATCTACCCCTCCTCTCTGTCACTTCGAAGCCATTCCTCCTGAAATGCCACATCTGTCCCTGGTTCCAGCGAGCCCCAGCTCAGGTTCCATGGGCTGCTCACAAACCCCTTGCACACTGAGGCTTCTCCCTGGGCTCTTGCACTAAGTGGAGCTTTGTTGGGTTTAAAGTGTGTTTTGGGGTTTTCACTTGCAGCAGAATTGTTCTTTTGTTTTGTGCCCCGTGCCTGGCGCTGAGGCCGTGTCCTGTGTGAGTGCTGCCGTGGGTGGCCGTGGCTCAGGGGTGTGTGCTGGGGCTGACCTGGTGGCCCAGGGCAGTGACAGGGCCAGACCTGCTCCCTAAGCCACCCTCCTCAGCCCTGGGGAGCCCAGGCTCTGCCAGGTTCCCTTTGCCACTGTGCAGTCCCTGTTTTGGGGTGACTTTGGGGCAGAGCAGCCCCCAGGTTGTGCAGTGCCCTCAGGGTTCCTCCTCCGGCCCTGCTGAGGAATCACCCTCTGCCCTGGAGCATGAAAATTGCTGCTTATCTTCACCTTCTGGCCCTGGCTGTGCCATAAAATCAACTGCTCGTGGAATTATCTGCTGCCCTTTCCAATCCTGATGGATTCCATGGGCTGGGTGCACTTGGAGAACACATTCTTCACCTTTTAACCAAACTGAAGCACTAAACCAAACACGAGACGTTGCCTCCAGTTGTGCTCAAAGAAATGATCATTAAACAAACCCAGGCTCGTGTTTTCCACCTCTACCTCCTTATTTGGATTAAATTTCCTCAATTTCAGTGCTGCTTTTCATCTGGGATGATAAAAGGAGCAGGATCAGCACTCTGAAGTGAATTTCAAAGGACAAAATCACAGCTGAAGTTTAGCTCGGAGCTAAAAGACTTAACTTCAGATATTGCTGCAAATTTGAATACAAAAGTCTCTGTATTATTTTTCCTTCTTCCTTTCTTGCTGCTCTTTCAGGATTTAAGTGAAGGAGTTTTATTTTTCCACACCATGCCCATGTTTGTGCTGTGAAGCTTCCTTTTCCTTTCAAGTCAGTGAGAGGTCACGGAGGGGGCTCACAGCACAAATCCCTGCAGATGGGATGGCTGGGGACAGCTCTGACTTCCAGCAGCAGGAAACATCACTTGCAACCAGCAAAGTTCCCAGGGAAAATATGCCAGCAATTTGTCTTTTATAATCTTGTACAAGAGCATGAGGGAGGAGGTTTCAGACAGTGACCCTCTGTTCTGGCTTAGTGCAGTCTGGCAAGGCAAGGAAAGATAAAATTGACTTTTTTTGTTGTTTTTTTTTGATGTGGGAGTTCCTCCAGGTTGTAAATGCTGCGTGTTGGGATGTGAAACCTGCCTGGTGGAGCAGGCAAGGGGAGTGCAGGGGTCAGTTCTGTCTTGTGGCTGCTGTGATCTTTAGGAAGGGGAAGGGAACGGCCGGGTCCTCCCTGGTGCTCTTTGGGCTGAATTAACTCTGTGTTCCCACAGAAAGGCTGGGCCTGTGTCCACCCACCTTTCCCTGGGCAGCAGTTTATGGGAAAAATGCAGCCTGGTATTTGTATAATGAGCGATTGTCCCAGAAAAACCCGGGGCATGTGGGGATTGCATGTGGGAATCCCTGGGTGTGGCAGCCCTGCAGCGCCACAGGGACCTGGAGGGGCCAGGCCAGAGGGGAACTGGGGGTGCTCCGGGGCTGGAACCCCTCTGCAGGGCTGGGAGAGCTGGGAATGTCACCTGGATCAGGGAGAGATCCAGGGAGAGCTGGGAATGTCACCTGGATCAGGGAGAGATCCAGGGAGAGCTGGGAATGTCACCTGGATCAGGGAGAGATCCAGGGAGAGCTGGGAATGTCACCTGGATCAGGGAGAGATCCAGGGAGAGCTGGGAATGTCACCTGGATCAGGGAGAGATCCAGGAGAGCTGGGAATGTTCACCTGGGTCGGGGAGAGATCGGGGAGACCTCTCAGCCCCTTGCAGGGCCTGAAGGGGCTCCAGGAGAGCTGGAGAGGGATTGGGGACAAGGGATGGAGGGACAGGACACAGGGAATGGCTCCCACTGCCAGAGGGCAGGGTTAGGTGGGATATTGGGAAGGAATTCCTGGCTGGGAGGGTGGGGAGGGGCTGGGATGGAATTCCCAGAGCAGCTGGGGCTGCCCCTGGATCCCTGGCAGTGCCCAAGGCCAGGTTGGAGCCCCTGGGACAGTGGGAGGTGTCCCTGGGCATGGCAGGGGTGGCACTGGGTGGGATTTAAATCCCCTTCCAACCCAAACCACTCCACACTTCTCATTCACGTTCAGCTTTGGCCATGAACATTTTCCAGATTTTTCTGTTAGAATGTGAATGGAATTTTTACTTCTGGGCCAGTTCTGGGATCTTTAAGGTGTTTCAGCTGCACACCCAGCTCACCAGTCAGATTTAAAATCCTGATTTCCAGCCCCTTTGTGGGGAGGGGGAGGAAGGTGGGTGCAGAAGCAGATCTCAGGAGCAGAAATCCAGTAAAATTCCTGTGATCCTGTGGAAATCATGGCTTCAGTGCATTGTCCATGTGTCTGTGGCACAAACTGGGGCCCCAGGGGACAAACCCTGCTGTGCAGCAGAGGAAGCTGTCCCTGCTTGGGATCAGGGATCCTGCAGGGATGCACATCCCCAGCCTGCTCCTGCTGGGATATTTGTAGCCACAATATTTTGAAGAAAGCTCTGATCTGGGAGAGAATTCCCGGTGGTGAAAGCCCCAGGCTGTGCTGGGGCCCTGCCAGGAGGCAGAGCACCTCATCCCCCTGGCAATGGGAGCACCTAATGGGAATTTCCAGGCAGAAGAGCTCTGGGTTTTATTTATTTATTTCATTTCCTGTCCAGAGCTCAAACACAAACCTTGGGAAGTCTCAAGAATTCTCCTCTGAAAATGTTCGGGTGATTTTTTTGCTTTCTTGAAAACAAATGTGGTTGTTCACCAATGGATTTCCTCAGGGATACATAAATACGGGAATTTTGTGTTTGGGAAGATTTCATTGCTGCATTTAGGATGTGATCTGTTCTTAAATCAGTATTTTAAATAAATTAGGTGGTCTGGGTTTGGTATGCTCTGAGTTTCCTGACAATTCCTTGAACCACAGCAAAGCATTTCACTGATTTTATGTCTTTTTACTTGGTTTGAAAGCAAATTTAATTTAAACTTTCTCGCCTGGTCCCAGGGAGGGCTCTGCTTTGCCCAGAGAAGCTGCAGCAAGTGCCAGGGAAAAGGCACTCCAGGAGTGTGGGCTCCTGCACTTAATCCTCTTCCCCCTGGAAATCCCATAAGCATCCAGCTTAACTTTGTCTTTGGGAGGGATTAATTTGGCACAGAATCCCAAGTTTTGGTGCTAAAATTGGTTTCTAGCTGGGCAGAGCCTTTAGCAGCAAACAAGTGTGATTTGGTTGGGAAAGGAGTGTTTTAGTGTGGAATGGGGGTGGGGTTTGTTAGCACCCCATTTCTGATGTGTTCTGATGCTGGCCTTACTCCAGAGAAAGACTGAAAACTGATAATTACAGAATTGATGTGCCTGAGGGGGTGGTGAGCTCTGTGGGCAGGTTTTTGGCAAAGTGGGGATGTTCAGCTCCTCCAGAAGGTGTCCCAGGCCTGTCTGGAAGGTAAAACCCCACCTTTGGTGTCTGTTAGTGACACTCCATGATAAAACCTGGAAACAGATCCATGATGTCCTTTCCAGTGTATTCCATACCCAGGGTGATTTCATCCCTTTATTCCTTTTCCCAGCCCCTCCCCTGCCTTTGGAGAGCCCATTCCCAAAGCTAATTCCCTCATGCTTCTCATTTACCCCTTTTCTCCCCATTTTTCAGCCATCTACAACTATGAGGCCGTGCAGGACGTGGAGCTGTCCCTGCAGGTGGGGGACACTGTTCACATCCTGGAGATGTACGAAGGTAGGTGCAGCTCACAGGGGGTTTGAAAGCAAAATAGGAACAAATCAAGATTATTTTTCAAATTTTAGAGCTGTATTTTCAATTTCTGTTACGTCTCAAAGCATGAATTTGGTGTGTAGTGGCTGCTGTAGCCTCTTAATTTTTAAAGTAGTGTGAAAAATGTAGAAATGCAGAGGGTTTCTCATCTCTGTGCTGTTCCAGGCAGAGTTTAGCAAGGTCAGGTTTCACCAGTATCTCAAGGCAGCACTAAAAAGGAAAGAAACATTGAACTCTGGCTGTTCTCTGCTGTTTTCACCCCACACCTCTTTGCTTTGGCTCCTCTTTGGGCCAGGCCAGCCACCTGTGCTCATGGGATGAACTGATATTGCTAGAAAATAAGAATAATAATTTTAAAAAACCCCTAGCTTTTAACCTGAGTTAGTTCTTGGTCTGTGTGGATGACAGAAAAGGAGAGGGCAGGGCTGGTTAGTTCATAATTCATGTTGTTTTGAGTTGTAATTATCACAAACTGGCATTAGATGTTCTTAAAATGCTGCAGTTGTGGAGCTTCCATGCCCTTTTTAGGCTGTTTCTCCAAGTCCTTCACTGGGACATTTTTCATAACACTTTAATGTAAACCACAGAGTAAACAGAATTCTTAATTTAAAGATTAAAATGACACTTGAGTGTTTCAGCTCTCCCTATCAAATTTGACTCTTTGACAAAGATTTCAATATTAAGACTGGAACAGAGCCATTCAATCATTTTAAGGAATGCTCTGGTCACTGCTTCCCTCTCCAAAACTCAAAGGTAAAATATAAATCCAATTATTTTCACAAGCAGCATCAATTTGAATGAAGATTGTGTGCTCAGGCTCAGCACTAAGAACAGGGAGCTGCTCCTTCAGCAATTTGTTCTTGGCCCTTTGTTCCCTTTCCATCCTCAGGACCTGGGAGCAGCTCCCCATCCTGGCAGATTCTGTCGTGGTTTTACCCCTCTGTGGGTGATTGTGGTGGGGGAGAGGGGAAAAAGGGAAATACCCTGTGGAAATCTCTGTTTTATGACATGGCTCTGCAAAAAGACACAGGGCAGAAGGAGGAAAACTCCCTCGGGAAGAGGAGGCATCTTGTACCTGCCAAAATTTGGGGGGATTTACTTCTTTCTCCCTATTTTTAATTTTTTTATCATTGTTTAACCCGTGTTTCTTGTAATCAGTTCAGCAGGGACAGGAGCAGGGAATGAGTACATAAATGGCACCCTTTTTTTGGCCTGAAATCTCCCGGTTTGGAGCTTTGTCAGCAGAAGATTGCCTGTGAATAGTTTGGGAAAGCCGTGAATGTTTTCATGTGTGAAAGGGAAAGTGATGGCTCCCATATGCTGAGCCATCAGTGGGGAGCAGGAATCTCTGGCTGAGGCACCTCAGAATTCCTGCAGGGCACCAAAAATCCCTTTTCCCAGCAAGAGCAGCCAGAAATCCAGGCCAGACAGTTGGGAGTGTACAGGAGGACATGCAAAGATGGTGACTCTGCTGTGGGTCTGTTCTAATTTCCTGTAAATTCATCTCAAACCCTCCCCATTCTGATATTCTGCCTGCCTGGGAGGAGCTTGTGTGTTGCTGAATCTCTTTTTTTGGGCCATCAGCTCTCAGCTGTGTTCCCAGCTCTCTGTGGGTCTGGTTTTGAGGATAAATGTTCTCACAAGAGGCTTTTTCTGCTCCTTTTCATGCTAATGCTGCCTGCTCACCACCAGAGCTGATAAAAACTGGTTTTGTTCCTCTAATCACTGCTCTTATCTGGACACACAAGCCTCGACTGAGGAAAAGTTTCCGTGGAACCTGGGCCGGGGCTCTGTGGGAGGAAAGGCTGGAGATGCCCTGTGGAGTCATTTTTTGGGGCTGGGAGATTCCCCATGAAGTCATTTTTTGGGGGGTTGGGACATGCCCTGTGGTGTAATTTTTTGGGGCTGGAGAGGCCCTGTGGAGTCATTTTTTGGGGTCTGGGAGATGCCCTGTGAAATAAGGAAATATGTGAATATGGGAAATATGTGAAATAGTGAAATATGTGAAATAACTTTTGGGGGTTGGGACAAGCCCCATGAAATCATTTTTGTTGGTTGAGAGATACCCTATAAAATAATTCCTTGGGGTTGGGAGGAGGAAGCCCTGTGAAGGCATTTTTGGGGGCTGGGAGATTCCCTGGGTAGTTGTTTTTTGGGGTTGGGGGGTGCCCTGTGCAGTCATTTTTGGGGTTGGGGGTGCCCTGTGCAGTCATTTTTGGGGTGGGGATGCCCTGTGCAGTCATTTTTGGGGT
>VYZP01030411.1:1065-13549 GCA_013400635.1 Hypocryptadius cinnamomeus
TACACATAAACATTCTTTTTTTTTTTTTCTAACTCACCTACAACTCTTTCTCCCCCAAAAAGGTGAATAATTTGAATTAACAAGAAATTCCAACTAATATTTTTAAGAGTCTGCTGAACAAATATCTCTTTCAATGATTTGAGCTAGACTTTAACTAAGAGAGTGAAGAAATAAAACAAGAAACTGTGAGAGGAAAAAAACTAGCTATCCATCATCTGTATCAGTCTAGCTTTTATTAGAACTCTTCTAATTTGAATTAATCTCTGCAATGACTTCAAATTTCTGATTTCATAAATTCTCTTAATTAGTCTTGGCACAATTACTGTACTCCCTGATTGTGATCTCTTACAGGGTGTCAGGGCATGTCATTACACTGAGAGTGCATGTGACAGAGTTAGAGCGATGTGTCACAACATCCTAAATGCTGTCTGTCCCTCTGTCCTTGGAAATCCTCTCCTGAAACAATTACACTGGTGAGGAAAGGCTGTAACAGGTCAAAGATGCTTCTGAAACATCATCCTTGCTGCATCCTGGAGTGGCACCCACTGATCCTTAGATTCTGCATTGAGAAAAAATCTTGTCTCAGTTGATGAGGAATTGACTTAATTCCTGAAGGAAGACCCTGAAGGTGAAGATGGATTTCAGCCACACTGTATGTTTTTACTTGATAATATTTAAATAATTCCACCTTGTTATTTCCTGTATATCTCAAGGAAGTTGAAGTCCTCTGCAGCTCAAGTGCAAGGCAAGAATGAATACAGTTCATTTGTCACAGTGTCACTGACTTATTTTATAATAACCTGTATAGTAGCCACAAGTTTCAGATTTATTTCTCTGTTATGACAGGGAAAGCAGTTTTATTGCAGATAAATTGACACTGGAAACCAGCTCTGCCTTTCCCTTGCAGCATTCCTGTGGGCAGCAACCACAACAGGGCCATGGGAATCTTTGAAGGAAAATTTTAGTGCACAGTAAATAAACATTCACAAATTATCAGATGTCACCAGACAACCTGCTGGAAATGTAAGCCACAAAAACAGACCCACACTCAAACCCAGGGATCAGCCTGTGTCCACATATAGGCACACATACACAAAATATAGGCACACATACACGTGCACCCACACTATGTAAGAGCAAGCAAAGGTTTTCCTGTTTCACAGTAACCATAAATGTATAAAATGTTATGACTTACTCAACTTCAGAATTTAATATCCACACAGGGAGGAGCGATTAGGCAAGTGCTAGACTTTATCATGTCAGTGTTGTTAGGGGAAAATTGTTAACATTTAGAGAGGATTTGAAAGGGGGTTATAGCATTGTATGGATTTGGCAATATCCTAAGGAGAGGGGGAAAGTAAGCAAGCGCTTAGAGAGACCTTTCCCAGTAGGCTCTTGTAATTTATGATCTCCAGGAGAATAGAAGAAAGGTGTGAATGAGCTGGGACATGTCAATGTCTTTCATTTTCCCCGTGGTATGTGCTATCCCCAAGACAAGTGTACCTGTAATTATCTCACTTGCTTTAGCACCAGGGTTGTTTATCAGGAAAGATATGTTTCCCATTCTTCCTGCATTTAGTGGAAATAAGATACTCCTATTGGCTTTGTGACATTTAGCACACTCAATTTAAAAGAGATGTTTTATTTTCTTTTCAAGTGCCTTCTCTGTTAGCTTCATACTTTTGAGACTATCCACAGAGTAACAGCATGATGATTGTTTTCTAAAATCCTCTTGAAGTTTCATTAGATTTTGTTGGATCTTATAATAAGCTAGGAGAAGTCGTTGGGACCCATGAGTATAAGTATATTTATTTTGCTAAACTTTATTTTCCTTTCCTCTGTTGCCTAGGGCTAATATTTGTTTTGTGTGACACTTTGTAAATGTATTAAAAGACTGTGGACATACATAGAGGGAGGTGACTGCATTTAATCAGTGACTGACTGCATGCAAAAAGCAGTATTTGATTTCTCCCTCATATCACCAGTAAAGGAAAAAAGAAGGGTGGTGGTGGTTTCAATCTTTCTAGTTAAAACCTGGAAAGGAATTATTGCCTCCATCAGCCTCAGTGTTGACACAGTAGATAGGTTGTAGATAAGCAGCCCAGTTGAGCCCTTCTGTCAGTCTCTGTCTTGTACTGGGGCAGAAAATGGACAGGTCTGAGATGGAGGAATTGTGCAGGGCAGCCTGAGCAGCTCACACCTATGTGGTGTTTGGCTTCAGAAAGCCATCTGCTCACCATGCTTTCCTATGACATGCCTGTGTTTCCAATGGAAAATAGCTCAGGTCTATAATCTCAATTTATCAGTTTCCCTCTCTCAGGTGTGGAGAGAAAATGCAAGGCAAGGCAGAATCAGGAACCATGCCTGGGATCCACAACATAAAATTAAACCATTGAATCAAAGTTTGTATGCCTCTACATTCCATTTCAGTTAGTAACTTGGAAAAATATAGAAAAAAAATTCTTTACAGGAGCTTCTACATTGCTGTTTAGGTTTTGTGATCAGAACAGAGCTAAGAACGTAGGGACAGGATCAAAGACCTTTTTTGCTTCTCACACTGCCTGTCAGTGAGGAGGTAGAAGAAGGTGGGAAGGATCACAGTGGGGACAGCTGACCATGGGAGAATATTCCATGCCCTATGACATTGTGTCCAGAAATTAAAGCTGGGGGAAGAAATGAGGATGGGGTATTCAGGGTGATAGTGTTTATCTTCCCTAACTGCTCAGGTGTGAAGGAGCCCTGCTTTCATGGCCATGGCTAAACACCTGCCTGCAGATGGGAAGTAGTGGATGAAGTCCTTAATTTGCTTTGCTTAGGTGTGCAACTTTTGCTTTACCAAGTGAACTGTCATTATCTCAGCCAACAAGGTTTTACATTTTTACTCTTTGAATTTTTCCCTATCCCACTTGCGGTGTGAGGCAGCAGCTGTGTGGAGCTGAGGGTTAGTAAACCCCACAAGGCAGGCAGGAGTCCTTTGTGGTGTGTGCCCAGTGTAGGGCATGACCCACAGTCCACGTACTCCTGCCAATAAAATTTGTCTTTTTGGGCTTAGAGTTTCTGTCTTGAAGCAGAATTTGTTTACAGCAGTTCACAAAGGACACAAAAAGTCCCTTTTAATATGTGGCAGTAATTACATCTACCTAATATAGACTTAGGTGCATGTTCAGTCTAAAACTGAGGTAAGCAACTCCTGTTTTTCCAGGGTATGAGTCCTTGTTCAGNCTCCTGTTTTTCCAGGGTATGAGTCCTTGTTCAGTGTGCTGGAGGAAACTGAAATTTGAAGCATTCTCTGCTGTTACACTGAATTAACTGGGGGTCTCAGCCATGACAATATAAATGCATGTACCTTGGTGATTCACTGTCAGTTCACTAAGAGCTGATAAAGAGCTGATTTCTTACCCAAAACTGAGCTTCTAAAATTTTCGTGATTGCTTAATGGAAGGGACCAAAGAAAAGCCAGCCAAGGCCTGTGGGCTATTTGGAATTTGAATATGACTAATTTTTAATTCACAATTGAATTAATGCAATGCATGAATCCACTCTGCATGCAGAGCAAAATCACATGTTGTCCCCAAAATAGGTTTTAGATGACTTGGGGGCAGACAGTTTTGTTCTTTGATTGTGTAAACTTAGGACAATAAAAGCCCCAAGGGATTCTAGAGGGGACATGGCTTGGATATTTTGTGCTAACTAATTCCAAGTGAAATGGCATAGCTGCTGATTAGAAGCATTCACTAAGTTAGCAAGTTGTTTTAAAAAGTTTGTGCTATTTCTGTCTGTGTTTTTATCTTACTTAAAAATTCAAAGCCTCACTATAGCAGAATATAGAGCATTATTTTAATGATTTGTAAATACATAGGAACAAATGTTACGTGAGAAATATCTTCCAGAACAGAGTAATTTTTGTTTATGTGTTGGTTTTTTTTCTTGCAAGATACTGAAGATTTGCCAAGATGGCACATCAGACTGAGCAGACTTCTGGTCAAAGAGAATGTGTTCATTAGTAAAGCCATCAATCAATAAATACTAAGCCTTTTGTAGGTCCTTCTAAAGTGCAAGACCTTCTAAAGGACAGTGTAGGAAATAATATGTGGAAATCATTATGGATGGAAGATAAAAATGGTGACAGTAATTTTGCATAAATGGGAAACAATAGTGGCCACTTATGCCAGAATAACTTATTATATTAGGAAGTTACATAACTGGTATACTTTATGGACACAGGTCAGAAGAGTTTAGTCTGTTCAAAAAGCAGCTGATCAAAATTTTATAAATTGCCTCAATTAAGATATAAGAGTACTCTGATATTTTGCCACCTTAAATAAGATATTTATTGGTATAAGTTTATGCAAATAATAAAAATAGAAGAAAGACCACCATGAAGAAAATGCTGTCTTTCTATTAATCCCATGCTCATTCAGCAGATGAACAGATTCTCATATTTTAACATCTTAAAAATACCTCAGTGACTCTAGCTCAAGAATTTAAGTTGCTTGGGTAAGGTTTCTGCCCTAGTAAATTAAATTCTTTAGAAAGAATCTTTGCATTTACATTGTATAATCTTCTATATCACATGCACTTTTCAGTGTAATTGTTGGCTGCAAACCCTTTATATCTTTGTGAGACAGGATATGTACGAGGCACTATTTACTTATTTAGTCATTGCATTGCAATTTCAAACAAAAATTCTTTTTATCTCTTACAGTTGCTTGCGGTGGGTTACTTGAACTCTCTTGGTTCTCAGCTAATGTCAACATGTGGGAGAAACAGAACCTGTCTGGTTCATGTTCTTTTTTTGCTCAAAAGTTAATTGCTGCGTGTGCAAGGAATGTGCAGCGCTGCCAAATGGATAACCCCGTGGAGACTGACATTATAGCTTGCTGCGGGGTTCTTGTGCCTGGGATGAAGCAAATTCCAGAGCAGCAGGGACTTGAACATCTTTGAGCACAATCTGTCTGATTTTACCGAGTATCTCACAGAGTTCTGGCCTTTAAGCCAATGCAGAATGAAAACAAGGTATTTTCTAAAAATGGAATTCCTGTTTGATATTAATCTAGTCCCACATATTCCACTGATCAGGAGAATATTGCTGGAGGAAGTGAACTACCTCAAGGCTGGATTCCACCCCCTCCTTAGCTCAGTCTGCCCAATCATTTATGTAGTGCTTAGAAAGAGCAGCCAGGCATTACTTTAAATGGAGGGAGACCTGCACTTGTATTCCTACTTAAAATTCATCACATTTCTCCCTAACCCATCACCTGTTTTCTGTGAAAGCTTGGAACAAGCTGTCTGAAGTAAACAGGGGTTCATTGGTTCAGCTCAGCTGGAGTGCTGCTCTCCACAGACACCATAACCACTGCACACTGCTAAGCCTTTGTGGTATTTTCTGAGTCCCCAACAAAGGCGTGGAAAGGAAGGAATCTGACTCCATGTTCTTAGAAGGCTAATTTATTATTTTATGATCTATATTATAAAATGCTATGCTAAACTATATTAAACTATACTAAACTATACCAAAGAACACAGAAAGGATACAGACAGAAAGCTCGAAAGATACTACTGAAAACCTGTGACTCTCTCCTCCAGAGTCCAACACAGCTTGGCCCTTGATTGGCCACTAAGTAAAAACAATTCACATGAAACCACCTGTTGGATAAACAATCTCCAAACCAGATTCCAAAGCAGCAAAACACAGGAGAAGAAAATGAGATAATATTTTCCTTTTTCTCTGAGGCTTCTCAGTTTCCCAGGAGAGAAATCCTGGCAAAGGGATTTTTCCAGAAAATATGATGATGACAAGCCAGTAGCTGCATGTGAGTGTTTCCCCTGCTCTGCTGCCATCTTACCTTTCACAGCATTGCCAGTATTTCACCCACCTTTTGTATTCAGCCTGATACACTCAGCCTCATACACTGTTCATTTTCTGCAGCATTGTCAATACCAGTTTTGAGGGTTGTTTTAAAGGAATCCAAAAGGAGTACCTCAGTAAAAAAAGGAAAAAAAAATAAAAATCTTATTTTACATTTTTATCTGTTTTAGGAGCTGAAAATTTAGGAAAAATGGGGATGTTAGACTTGAGTTTAACACACTTTGCTTTTTCCCAGAATAGTCTTGATGCTAGCCTTTGAAGATTTACTTCCTTTGGGGATTGTCTCTTCCCCCTTCCCCAGGAGCCTGGATCAGAGCTGTTTGCCCTTGAAGGCTGCTTCTGGTTAAGAGGAGTTGTCCTCCCACGCTCTCCATAACTGCTCCTGCTGAGGATGAGTGAATTAAAAAGCCAAAAGCACTGTGAATGTCAGAAATATTATTTTTCTTGTGATAGTTTAATGAGGTTACAGCTTATGGTAATCAAGAAATTCCCCACTCTGTGAAAGAGAAGGGGTTTATGCTAATCTGCTGTGATGCTGATTGTTTTGCAGAAATGATGTTGTGCCTGTGTAGCAGCAGCCTCAGCCCGTGGCTCCTCACTGCTGGGCCTGGGGGTACAGGGCTGGGGTTGTGCAAGAGGTGACAGAGAGCCACCCCTGTTTGGTACAAGCTGTCTAGGTGTCTGTTACAGGCACTTCATCAAAGTTCTTCCCTTTGACCACCACCTCAGGGAAGGTACAGCTCTCTGTTCTCTTTGCATGTGCAGTGGGTTGTGAGACCAAGAACATAACACTCCCTTTAAAAGCAACAATTATATTTAGTGTAAATCTCCCTGTTGAAATATATTTTTATGGGTATGTTAGCTCTCTCTCCCTTAAATATTGCTTTCATAAAAACTATCTGTTTTCCCTGGGAATTTTATTTGCATTTATTAAGAAACTTGTATAACCAAGAGATAGAGCTTTCACTACAGTTAAAGGGTATGAGTGTTGAGAAGGCTGAATAAAAATATTTCAATTGTGGGATTTAAAAAAAAAAAATCCCAAATTCCACTTTAAAATTTGATCTCCAAAACTAACCAGGAACATATTTAAGTGAAAAGTGTAACAGTTTAACCAGTAGAGATTGGGATAGCCTGGATTAACCTGTAATCACAACCCTTGTATATATGGAAAATGCCGTCTTGTTTGCTCACAGTGTGCTTTTCCATGCAGGGATAAACGCTGCTCCTTCTGGCTGGGCTCTCTTGGCCATGAAATTCTATTGGCTTAGGGAAGATGAACAAAAGGCAGAGGAGAAAACACAGCTTGTTACTAGCTGGGAAAAAATGAGCTTTGGAGAAGGTTGCATTTCCAAGAAAAACTTTTTGGGCGTCTATCAGAAAAAATACCCCAACACTGAGAGTTATTGTCTTCTGAATTGGAGGGATAATTCAGGAGTCAGCAGCAGAGTAAATGGTTCAGGGATTGTTCTCTTGAGGGAAGGAGTTTGTTTCTTGGGAAAAAATGTGGTGTGAATAAGCCTCCTGTGTATTCAGAGATAAATAGGAAAAAGAGACACTGATGAGAGTCCTTGAAGCTGACAAATTACAAGTGTTCTACTGTGTCACAGAATATTCTGTGTTGAAAGGGACTCACAAGGTTCATCAAGCCAGCTCTGCCAGGAATGGCCCACTCAGGGATCAATCCCACAACCTTGGTGTTAGCATCATGCTCTGACAAAATGAGCCAGTGGGATTCCATACTGAAAAGAGAAACTTCACAGAGACTTGCATGCACAAAGTGTAATCCTACAAGACTACTTGTGTACATCCTTGAAAAGCTGCACTATATAGAGAGGAAATTGCGACTAGAATTTCATAAAGTACATTGCAAACAGAAGAGATTCCTTTGTACACCCATGTTACCTGGTGTAGAGTCACTTCACTGCTCCCTAACATTTTTCTGGGAAAGTTGCTCTATATTAGGAGGCTGGAACAAGTACTGCAATAAACAACACAAGTTGGATAGTCATAAAAAAATCCACACCAAACTTTAAATGCTGATCTGTGCTTGAGACAAATAAGAACTTGGCTCTCATGTGATTTGGGGCATGCAACAGCTGAAAAATGCCTTTACCTAAAAGAATTGTTCAGGACTATGTGCCTATGGGCACACATTCTTTCTCGGTCCCTCTTTCTCTTTGCCTGAGGCACAGAAACTATATCTGTATTTTGGGAAAACATAGGCAGACCCTCCTTTCAGACATAAAAATCTCCTGTCTGGACTGCCTTTTTTTCTTGTCACAGAGAGAGAAAGAAGGCTGTGACTGCCTTCAAAACAGCCTGCCTGTGTGAGGAACTGAAGCAGAAGGAGGAATGAGTGGTGTTAGTGCCAAGTTCCAGAGCAAAAGAGGACTTTAGAAGATGTGGGATGCTCCACATTTCTCAGAGGCCTGGTTTTCCTGAGTGGAAAAGATGGGTGGTAGGTCATTAAGAACTAGAAATTATCATGGCAATTTTTGGAGATGCCTTTTGATATGCAAGTAAGGGCAAATTGCCCTGGGCCTCCCCGGGTTTCCTGTTGGCATGCAATTTGTCCTGATCCCTTTCCCTTTGCACAGTTCCCTCAGCCACAGCAGCTGTGGAAACCTTGTCTCCAGCTGGAAGGATGAGGTGTGTGGGAATTTTCCAAAGCTGCACATTGGTGATGGCATAGGGGGCTCAGCTGAACAACTAACACATTTTTTTTAATACAGCTAAATGCAAGGTTGTTCATCTAGGAATGAAAATTTTAGGCCTTATTTATGTAAGATAAAGGCTGTGTTTAGAAATTACGATTGAGATAAAGGGCTAAAGGATCAGGGTGAGTAATCTGCAACATGAGCTCCAAGGATGGTGTATTAGCAAGACAAGAGCCTGAGCAGTCCTTGATTGTGTAAATAAAGATCAACCACAAGCAGAGCCACTGTTACCACCACATGTACCAAGACTGTACACAGCTTTTACAAGTAAACCAGATCTGGAAAGCAGGAATTGTGTTTCATGGCGTTTTTCAAGGCACAGTCATTGTTTTTACCCCTGCAAACCAAAGTTGTCTGATATTTGTTGTGTGAAAGCTAAAGAACTCAAAGGCATTCAAAGCAGCCTGTGCTAAGCAGTGGTTTCACTCCCTTGGGACATTGTGGACTTAAATTCAGTGGCTCGATTGAGTGTCCCAAACTCCAGGGGTGCCTTGGAGCCTGGGTACACCTTGGCACCTGGTGCATCTGAGCCTCCATGATGGTCCCTAGCCACAGCCACCTCTTTTCTCAGCCTGGCAGAGGTCCCATCCTGTGGGAATGCTGCAGCATGGGCCTTTGGACAGCCCCTCAGGACACCCAAGATGGTGGTCTTCCCACCTGGCCATGGGTCAAGGTTTGAGGGTGTCTGCTTTGCTGCATTCAGATCAGGAATTTGAGCCCAAGACTTTCATGCCAGGAGCAGTGCCAGGAGAGCTATTGTGCAATGAACTGCAATGTTCTCAGTTTGGGTCCACTGAGCTTCAGGGAGTTACAAAAAATGCAATAACTCCAACTGGAGACAATCAACATAGAGCACTGCTGGTATTAGGTCAATCCCTTAGATTACCAGAATTAAAGATTTGAGATCTCTGCTTTGAACTTGGATGACTTGTACATGTATCAGCCACGTTCCTAGAAAATATTTGCATTGTTGGTCTAATTCTGAGGCAGTTTGGCAATCTCCTGTATATCCACATGTTTCCATGGAAAGCTTTGTATTACATTGAGAAAGGTGTTTCAAATAAAACAGTGTTCCCAGTCAGCCCTGTTTCATATTTTTAAAAGCATATTGACAAACTGAGAAATCCAGAAAAGAGCTACAAGGAATACTGGAGTCCTGGAAAATCTTTTTTACTGTAAAATGTCTTTTTCGATTATCTTTAAAGGTAAATGGTGCCTGTTCACTGTAGATAAGTGCCTATGAGAGGAGCAGATTTACTAGGAGACAACATTTTAACCTTCTGAAAGTATAAAAATCTGCAAATGGCTCTCATGGCTGGGAGCTGAAGCTACTCAAATTCAGAACAGAAATCAATGGAAAATGTTTAAGCTAAGAATACTCAGTCACGGAAGCATCTTTAAGAGAAATTGATTATACCTGCCAGCCAACCTGTCACTAAACCAGGATTATTTTTAAAATGTCTCAAGATTCAGCAGAAAGTTTTTCTATCAAACCAGTTTTAATTCAAGTGGAATTTCTGAGCTTGCAGTAGGAAACTTGCAGATGGTAACTCATGATATCTCTTCTGCAGAAGGTCAGAGTAGATGACTATTGAAGTTAAGGTTTTACAGTTCTTTTCTGCCTCGTAAGTTAATCTAAAATTAATGGTAATAAAAAATACTAGGTCAAAATGTTTTCTCACTAGATATTTTGTTAAAATCTAAACAAGGCTTGTTTTTCTATTCCTTTCCTTAATTTTTCCACTTACTAAACTATAATGTAGGCAATTTTTCAAAGATATTACTTTCTTTTTTACATTTTCCTTAAAATATTTCAATTATTCATTTACATTTTTGACTTTCTTTTCCCCCATGTATAATTTTTGAGAAAAATTTGACAAATAGCTCTGCTTGACTCAAATATGTATTTTATTTATCCCACCACTTAAAGAATCTATGCATTATCATCTGATCTCAAATGTTTGTTAGGTATTTGAGAAAAGAATCTGAAATCACACTCTGGTACATTTCCCCACACTGAAGGCATGCAAGCCCTGGGTTGACACGTCACTTTTTCCCCTTGAGGATTTGTTAAGTAGCTGTCTTAATTATAGAGAGATGACAGAAAAAAAATTGTAGATTCTTGTTTATATGAATGTTCAGTAGTTATGGTTAATAAAGAGTAACAAATTGCCATGATAAAGGCAGATATGCAGCTGATGAAGGCTAATTAGTATCAGACCACCTCATTGCTAAATAGGGTTATAGTTGGCTAAAAGAGAACACAAATGCTGAATTTCATCAATATTAGTGATGATTTCAGCACAGGAAAGAGATTATCCTGCCCACTTTCACTCTTTTTCTAGTGAGAATTTTATAATTTCATTTTAAGGGACAGCTCCCTGTACTCATGAATGTTTCCACAGAGATGAAAGGCAAAGGTTATGAGAAGATTTTAACCATAAATATTTGATTATTTGCTTTCAAAATATTTTTTTCTTTGTTTCCTACTAAGCATGCCATAGATGAGGAAAGCTCCCAGGGATATGTAGAAGTTGTGCACCTAAATGTGCACCTAAAAACAGAGAGATGGCATTCTGGAGTGCCATCCCTCATGCTTTCTTACTGTGTGGTGAATCCAACACACTGTTAAAAATGCAGTTCCTTGAACACTCCTTCATTTAGTGTAAAATGAGAGGCTTGCAAATGGATTAAGTTTCAAAGAAGGTTCAGTATGTGCTCTTGATTTTCTGTCTGTCTGAATCGCTTTATTTCTACAAGAAATACTGACATCTAAAAAAACGTCTCAGCTGGATGACTGCAGTAATCACCTCATCTTATTACTTTCAAAATTTTGCATGTTGTGACTTCAGAAGAGAAAAAGGTTCAGAATCCACCTTCATTTGTGTTGGCATCTCATTACAGATAGTCCTAAAAATGAACAGGGTTCCAATAACCCCTGAAGCTCAGTTTCAAGGAAGATTCCTGCCTACAAGGAAATGAGTTCATGTTCAAATGCAGCCTCTTGCACAAATCACCACTGGGATCTCAAGGATTTCAGAAGCCCATGGCCCTGACCACAAGGGAAAAGTCGTTCCTGAAGGTGAAAGCTCAGATTTCAGAAGCCCATGGCCCTAACCACAAGGGAAAAGTCGTTCCTGAAGGTGAAAGCTCAGAGGTAGAAGGAGAGGAAAGAGGAAGGGCAGGGCTGGGGAGGGTTGGGTGTGATTAAGAGCTCAATTTTTGTTCAAGAAATACTGCTGAGTGATGAAACCTGAGCTGATTCATCATCTCAGCTCCCAGGCCTATTTCTGTGTAATCCTGATTAGTCGATGTTGTGTTGGTGGTCAGCTGTTGGATCACGTTACAGAACTGCGTATGTGTCCTGGCTTCAGCCAGGGCAGAGCTCATTTCTTCTCCTTACAGTGCTGTGTTTTGGATTCTGAATGACAATGGTGCTGATAACACACTGATGTTTTGGGGTTTTTGCTAAGTCATTTTTATCCTACATCAAGGACTCTTTTTTTCCTTGTCTCATGCTCTGCCCATGAGGAGCTGCACAAGAGAAACTGGGAGGGAGCACAGCTGGGACAGGTGACCCAAAGTGACCAGAGGGAAGTTCCACACCACAGAATGTCATGCCCAGTGTATAAAGTGGGGGGAGTTACCCAGAAGGGTGGCTGATCTAGCTGGGGAAGGAGGGAAACAAGGCTTGTGAGGGGCTTGGAAAACAAGCCCTGTGAGGAACGACTGAGGGAGCTGGGGATGTTTAGCCTGGAGAAGAGGAGACTCAGAGGCGACCTTATCACTCTCTACAATTTCCTAAAAGGAGGTTTGTCCTAGATTGCAAGGCAGTGTGTATTCTATTTGCCATCTGTTAGAGGCATGGCAGTTATCTTCTGTTAATTGGGCAGTT
>VYZP01030412.1:0-15456 GCA_013400635.1 Hypocryptadius cinnamomeus
TGTTTCCACAGAGAGATTTACTTTTGCTTCTGAAATTAGTTTTAATGCAACATGTGTTGACTTTTTTATTTACTACAACAGTTAGCAGTCCTGAGTTAAAGATCTCCAGTGTTATCCAGGGTTTGGATTTGCACAAATTTCTTTATGAATACTTTTCTCAGAATCAGCATGATGTAGTAAACAGTACTAAATGTAATCTGTTGTGGTTTTTTTAAATTTATTTAAAAAGGAGGCATCTCTTAGGATAAAATCATTTACAGAGCAAGGAGATGAAAGGGAGCCTTAGGGATTGTGTTTTTCTGTCAAGGACAAAACAAGGAGTCTGAATAGGATTGAAACAAACAATTAAGACTGCAAAGAAATCCTTCATCTCTGTACTCTGGAAGGTCCCAATTCAGCAAAGTACTGCATTATGTGCTGGATTTTTAGGGACAATTTCAGTGCTTCAAGTCTGGCATAAACCTCAGTGTCCTGACGAATGGATTTTCCAGGGAGGTTGAATGTTCTTTGCAAAGATCCTTTAGTTCAGATTTTGGTAGTGTTCGTTTCTGTGGTCCAAAAGAATAGCACACAAACATGCACACACAAACACACAAGGAGTCACCAGGTTAAATTTTCAGACCTGTTTCAGATGGGAGATCACTACCTTCTGGAGATGCCTTCTTCTCTCCATCTGCTCCAGGGGGGTGGGGAGCTCAGGTTGGGTTTCTTTCTCTTTTTTAAGTAGCAAACAATGAAAACAAAAAAGACCACCATGACCTGTTGGAAATCTTGCAATATCTCCTGTTCCCCCAGCTCCTAGGTGGGAGTTCCCATTAGGGCTGGATTAAGCTAAATCAGATTATGCACCACAGACAATGGTGTCTGCAAGCTACGGACAAAAGGTGTCAGGGCAAATCTCTCCTCAAACCCACTAATATTGTCCTGCAACAGGGATGTGAAACCAGCCCCCTAAATCAATGCTCCTTTTGTGGGCAGGCTGTGGTGTAACAGATCAGATGCAGGCTGAGAGTATTTTGTCTTAATTGAAATAACATTTGCCAATACACCTACATCTGTCCCAGGGGGCAAATGAAGGGCAAGTGCCAGCTCTACGAACCAGCATCTTTCCCTGGATTCTTTTCCTGTGCTCCTTTATTTCATTTATTCTACCTTCTGTTGGCAGCCACAGAGCAAAGCTGCAGTGCAAACACACATTTTTTGTGAAAGTACTAAATTGGGTCAATCCTAAACAACACAAACCCTGGGTTTTCCAGTCTCATCAGACTGGCACTGATTTAGATTGGATATTAGGTTTAGATTGGAAATTAGGTTTAGATTGGATATTAGGAAAAATTTATTCACTGAAATAGGAATAGGCATTGGACCAGGCTTCTCAGGGAAATGATGGAAACACCATTCCTGGAAGTGTTCAAAAAATGTGCAGATGTGGCACTGGGGACATGATTTAGGGGTGGACTTGACAGTGCTGGGTTCATGGTTGGACTCAATGACCTTAAAAGTCTTTTCCAACCTTGACAATTCTATGAATTATTATAATGCCTGGAATGCAAGAGCAATGCAGGAGGAGCATTTCAAACTCTCCTTCTGTGAAGGGCTCTGTGGTGTTTGGTGACATGGCACCAGTTTGAAACACCTGTAACTGGAGATATATTCCATGTGCCTGGATGTATCAGTGTGTGTGCACTGTATGCGTGAAGTCTCCTTTCTGAAGCTCCTCAGATAATTGCAGAAAATATGAAATTTTGCAGGCCTTGATGAATCAAAGATTCTAAATCTTTTCCCCCTTTTTTAAAGCACAGTTTTTGGATTTGCAATTTATAGTTTCACATTAAGATAGCCGTGAACTATTTGGGTTGTTTTTTCTGACTAAAGCCATTTATATACAGCTGTCCACTTCAAATCTTCCTCCCCTAACAAATGATGCTCCTGAACAGGCATGGGCTACTAGATTAGGCAGTTGAAAACTGTGGACTTTAGCAGTGCCTTGGATAGAAAATCCCACTTGATTTAAGTGCTTACAGTTGCCTAGTCATAACTGTTAGCATAAGAGAAGTTACTTCACACTAACCCTCTCTTTAAATGAAGATGCCCTTATTAAGGCATTTGGAAGCCAGCACAGTCTTTTCTGTCCTCTCTCAGATTTTACACAGCTGAATCCTGACCTACATTACGTCACCTAACCTTGATTTTGATGTAGAGCAGGGTGAAAGCTGGCTTATGGCCTGTCTTATAAACAAGCAAGGCCTGAGAGCATTTCCCCCCTCAGACCTGGGCTGATGTCACTCTATTGTGTGTGTATTACTCATGTCAGAGACTTCTGCAAAGAAATGTGATGCCCAAGGAGACTGGAAGGCAAAATATACCAGCCACTGAACCTGTCCTATTGCTGGAGAGTGCTAACAAATGGAGAGACCATTATCACTATCAGTACCACAGGGAAATCAATATTCAGTGCAGAATTTCTTCTCCCTCTTGGATTCCTGTATTATTAAAAAACCCCAAAACAATCAACACAGTCTTTAGCAGTAGAGCAACTTTGTATATTCCAGACCAAATGCAGTCCACATAAAATATACTTCTCTTAACAGATGCCAGAATTTGGTTGTATCTGGAGTAATGATATTACTTACTCTTCAGTGGCAAAACAACTATGAACTAAAATTATAGTAAATTAAACTTTGTGAAGTTTTCTTCACTCTTTCTGAGATAGTAAATACACCACAGAGGAGGCCAGGGCATGGTCCTGCAAAGCTGCTGTTTTCCTGGAAATGCCCAAACACACAAGGCCAATGGGTGATGTGTCACCAGAAGTGGCTGAGAAACCATTTATCATGAATTTTGCTAGAAATTCATGGCAAATGCTTTAGGTATCACCAAGAGGACACCATGGCAATGTCCATGCTGAGGAATTATCTGACCCATTGACTTCTCCCTCTGGAAATAGATGGGAGGTTTGCAGGAACAGAATGGAAAACTCAATGTGGAGAAACTTCCAATCTCACAGGTTTTCAGAATAGCACTGTTGAAGAATTAGATGAATATTAGATGTTAGGAAGAAATTCTTTATTCAGAGTGTGGTGAAGCACTAGAACAAATTGTTAGAGAAGCTGGGGCTGCTCTATCTCTGGAAGTGTTTAAGGCCAGGTTAGACAGGGTCCTGATCAACCTGGTCTGGTGAAAGGTGCCCACAGCAGAGGGAATTTGAACCAGGTGATCTTTAAGGTCCCTTCACATCCAAATCATTCTATTATTCTATGATTCTAAGAAGGATATGGACTAAAACCAAAATATAGCCAAGCAAAAACATTTATGTCCCAATCCAGCAAAGTTACATTTCTAATTTCATTTCTGAAAAGGGCTTTCTCGGTAATCACAGCTGTACCTCCATCCTCACAGCTGTGACACTGGGAGCTGTGCCCTACCACCCTAGTGTGTGGCAGAAGCAAAAGCTCTCATCTGAAGAGCAAAATGAGGGCTGCTGCCAGCCCACTGCTTCTTCTCTCTAAGCTGGTGCTGAACTTTTTGAGGTCCTCTGAAGCAGCCTCATCACCTACTGTCCCTGACCCAGGAGGTCCTCCCAGTTTGGACATTCCCACCACAGGAGGCCTCTGTGCATTAGTGCAGAATACTGCACTTTGGCAAACAGACCACCACATCTTTTTCATCATTATTCACTCTGAAAAATGTGCTTTGGCAAAGGCATCCCCTTTATTTCTGTGAAACCCAACTGAAGAAACAAAAGATAAATGAGCATGTCTAATACTGCAGCACAGTTTAGAAATATGGTCCAGTCTACCCCCTGATGCAAGAGTGCACCATTTTTAAACCTTGGCTAGAGATGCTATATTGTCAAATACATACACACAGAGGTCAGTAGAGTTCAGTCTGATTTTTTTTTCCCTCTTTAGCAACTATTTAGATTGCTGCTCAAAAAATTTACTGCTTTATGCTCAAATTATATTTACATTTGAGCATAGAATTTCAGCATGGGCAGGGGAGGAGAGCGTATTTTCTTCATTGCCAGCTGTCAATGGTTTTTCAAAATGCTTATTTCTCAGAAAATTTCCACAAACTTTCCATTTTGATCAAGGGACACTTATCTCAAACCACTTAGAAATTGACAGGACTGCACAGTAGGTCACTCTGACCACATAAGAATATTTAGCCAGGAAGAATGAGAGGGAGGATTATGACTCTGTCTTTGGTACTCCTGACATGCCAGCCACTGTACAATGTGTCCTTCGTAGTATTTACATTCCTGAAAATAAAGGCAGTTTAAGAAGTGTTTTAAGAAATTTGTTGGAATCTAGTAAAAGAAAAATCATTTAACAGATTCACTGCAGTAATTCTTATTTATTTATCTTCCATTTCATGATTTTGCACAATTGTGAATGTTGATGCTGAGATAGAAACAGGACTTTATTGGCACTGCCAGTGGTTCAAAGATGAAAAGGCCTCGAGAGGCCTTTTGTTATCAAATTCCACTTACCCTCCCTGCTGTAACTTTCATCACAGCTGAAGGGATGGTGCCAAAATCTGACTTCACCTCGGAAAGTGCCAGGAGACACCACCGGCGTTGCAACAGAAGAAAGAGAGGGGGAAGGAGACAAACTTCAATGCTGACTGTGGCCTGGGAGAAGGGGAAATGGCTGAGGGAGAAAGAAAATGGATTGGTGCTGCTTCCCAAACCTTCCCTGAAGTTGCTAAGCAGGTGGGGGAGATGAGGCCAGACCCACGCTTTCTAAGAAGTGCTTTTCAGACAGTTTCCCTGCCAAATGGGGAAAACGAAGAGTTCCCACCAAATGACTGCAGTCTGCCCTCGTTTTTCCACCAGCTCCTTCCTCTTGTCCAAAGCAGATAAGAAAATCCAGCCCAAGAGCAGCTGAGCAGCCAGCACTCTGCCACCTCCCTGAGCGCCTCAGAAATGGACAAACCTGATTTTCCTTTGCCTTGGTTTCTGTCCAGTGTCTCTCCAGTGATTATGTGTTGCTGTCTGAAGAACAAGCTTTTGGGGTCAGGTACCACTCTGCCATGTGTTTGAAAAGTATGTAAGGAATGAGAACCCCCAAATCTCTATTTGCATATATCAATAATGATGTTTATCTTCATGATCAGAGCCAACATCTTCAGGACTGACAAGAAAGCTTTGTTGCATCCAGTCTTGGGTACAAACAGGGGACCTTTTAGAGTGTCTGTTTTCCAAGTTTAGATGCTCACCATTATCTTAAGTTCAGTCTCTTCTTGCTCTTCACTTAGGTTTTGGTCAAAACGGAACATCTCAGATTGCTAATCATTTTAGAATATCATGCTTCATTGTGTTTGTTCCTCAGTTTTTCCTGGTTGTGCAATGGAAATAAGGCTGCTTACTCCACTGCGATTTCTCAAAACACTTTTAGTGACTCCAGAAAAAGCCATTTGTCTGCTAAAACTTTATTAATATTGTGAAATGATGAATGATCAGCATGTGCCAGCAGTTAGCACATAAACTTGTGTCCTTGGGCCCCTTTTTACTTGACAGGTCTGTCATGTTAAAGGTGAGGTAAATTCAAGAGAGCAATTGTTATTGAATAACCCACAGATGAAGACTCTTATTTGGTAAAAAGAAAGACATTTTAAGCTAATCCACCAACAGAAGATCCTGGTAATTGGGAATAAAAATGTCCACACATGGAGTTACTCAGGGACAGTTATTTCAGGAACAACTACTGCTTCAGGGTTATTCTGGAACAGCTTCTTGTCTACAGCAGGGGGAAGCCCCTGAGTAATGTGAGACACAACAGCACAGAGCATCCAGAAAACAGCTATCTTTCAGGCACACAGCCAGGACTGAACATTGTGCTCCATTTCATTAAAAGTAAAGCTATTCTTCTTTTCTACTGAAAAATCATGGGCAATTTTGCAAGAAGTTTTCTACTTCAATTTTGGATTCTGTAAGAATGGAGATAGAAGAAGTGGGCAGCTCACCTGGTGTCCTTCAGAGGTGGTCAGGAGCAGATATGGAGAGAGGAAGCCTGAGGCAGGTGAGCATGACACCTCCTGTGGCACTTGCCTGAAGCTCAGGGATCTCCTGCTCTCCTGAAGACTTTTTTGCATCTGTATGTTTACTAGTTCCTCAAGAAGTTGTCCTTTGGACCTCTATCTAAACACTTTTGAATAAGTTTATACTTTTGGCATAACACCTCATGGTGGTGAGAACTGCATTTGTGGCATCACTTCAGTTGATGCCCACTGCTTCATAGGTGGTGGAGAATGGGCAAAAGTGCCCGGTTTTCTCCTCAAACCACTCAGGTAGACAACACCTTTCTCATTACTTTCACTGGGGATTGGATCCTGGTCTAAAGCTGATCACAGGTTCCCTCAGACCCTACAGGAAAACCTCTGCCTTGCATCCTCAAGTCTTCAAGCTTCAGCTGGAAATGGAATCAGTTTTCCTCTGGCCCACACTTACTTGTAATCATTGGGAATCTTCTACTGCACTTTAAAGCAAGTTCTTACCTGCTAACAGCACTTTCCCCACTGAGTGCATGGAATTAGCCATACAATTTGTCAGGGAAGAAAAATAACAGTAAGACATATTTGGTGTCTAAAATGGGTTTATATTCCATGCTCTCCTCCTGCTCCCTGCTGCAAAATTCACTGTGCTACTTCGTATTTCAGTACCTGACAGACTGGGCTGGTTTAAGCCAGCACCCAGAGAGAGAGACAAACATCTTTTGTTTGGTGCTTATCTTCTTCACTCCTGCCCTCTCTCCACCCCTCTCTCTTGCTCAAGATAAGTTCACAGCTAATCATGAAAGATGTCAGATAAACTTACTGTGAATTGAAATCCTGCAAGGCTGAAAGGAGCACTGTTTTTCCTTTCTCAAGCAGGTATTGTATTTATACAGTCAAGCGAACAGGAGATGCAAAAAAGATAATTCCCTCAAAACTTGGCTGGTGAACTCTTCAGGGAAAGATAAATTATATTTAATTTTTTTTTTCTCTTGATGTAGAGCCAGTAACATGCCACTGGTGCAAAGCAGTTACTATAATCTTCCCTGCTCTTGCAAATGCTTCGGGTTTTGGTCTGAAGCATCCAGGCATCCCCAGTGCCTCAGCTGGCTACCACAGAGCCCCTAGAGTGACCTGCAGGATGGGGATGGCCATCCTGACAGACTTATCTTGACTTATCTTAAACAATGAGTGCCCAACTTTAACTGCGGTGTAGTAACCCACTTCTACACCTCTCTGGGAATGAAATCTATCCCAGTATTTTCTTTAACTTCTCTTAGGGACACGAAATGGTTAAAGATATGCTGCTAATGTTTTACTCATCGATGCCTCTATAAACAGTCCCCCTCCACTGTAATGGATGAGTTTTGATATTATTGTTTGGTGTACAACAATGATCTCTAGTTAATTAGTAATACATGCTTTTTCCCCCACCTGTTTGTTCACTTTTCTTGAACAGTGAGGAATGATTTAAAGCAGGGACAACAAGATGAAAGACAGCCTTGCTTTTGTGGGAACTCATGGGTCTTCCAGCTGCAATTTTGTGTTTGTAATGAATAGTGACAGGGTGTTATTACACCTAAGTCCTCCCTGTACCAGCCAGTGCACACAGGAACACAGACAAGGGCTGTGACTCAGACCCACATGGTCAATGAGCAGAACTGCGTGGGAAAAGCAGAAATGCCAGGGGAAAGGTAAAACTCAACTCAGATTTGCTGGCATTTGCCCCAGCTTTGCTGCACTACCAGTGCAGTGCCCAGCTCCATGGCTTTGCATGTTGCCTGGCCATTTCTCCACGGCCCTGTCTGCCCTTCAGCAGCCACTTTGCAATGCCAAATCCCTGTAAGCTTTACTGCAGACAGAGGAGGTTCTTCCAGCCATAAAATGAAGCCAAGTCTCTACTCAGCTGCAGACACAGATTCAGACCCTTGCTGATTTTTAACTGTCCTTATCCCAGAACTTCTCCAAGTGTTGGAAAAACCTCCAGGCTGCTCTTCTCCAAGGGCAGATGGAGCTACTGCCCAGCCAAATACCATCCCCAGCCTGCATTACAAGGCTTCCCTGAGATCAAAGTGAACAGCAGGACTGAAAATATAAATATGGTCGTATTAAGCAATGTGAAGAGAGACTGCTGAGATCAAATCTAGTCATGTAGTGAGCACGAAGCCTGCCCCATTCAGGGGTTGTGGGATTTCACACAGGTACTCCACTTACTGCTGGCTGCTGCTCCTTGTCTCCAACAGGGCTGGAGCTGAAGCCACTCTGTGAGCAGAGGCTGTGTGGGCTGAGCACAGAATCTTCCTTAGGAGCCACTCCCTGATGCTCTGAAATCAGCAATTTCAACTTGGACTAGCCATCCATAATAACTACTGCATAGGTGCATCCTGGACTTACCCTGCTACATCATTTTATTTAGGAAGTGGTTGCACAGCCAAATGAGAGCGGAGGGTGGAAAAGTGATGTCTAATTTTGATCCTTCTGGAAAATACCCTCTCAGTACACAGACTTGCTATTCCCAGCTGATATAGGGTGATGGGGTGAGGCTCCTGGGATAAAACACTTGGATTGAGTTGGAATATGGAATATGTTCAACTAATTACTTGAAAATTATCTTTAGCAGTCATTTTCTGTCAGGTGCTCTGCATGGAGGCTCTTAGCATCCTGAAGGGAGCAGATCCCCTCTCGTCCCTGGGTATACGCCCCACCAACTGATGCTAGCCTAAATCTGACCCTAGATTTCAATGCCAACATGTTTCCCACCAAGCATTACTCATTAAAAGCTCATCCCTTCTCTTTTTGACCACACTTGAGACACAGAGCTAACAGAGAGAAAAGGATCCTATTTATAACACATCGTGTCATATGGTTAATTTAAAAATGGCATTTGTCAGCAGAAGCAGTAATTTTTTCAAGATGCTCATACAGGGCTCGTGAACAAATAACCCCCAAAATTACAGGCCTATAAACCTCACTTTGACTCAAGTAACTTGACAATGTTCACTGCAGAACTATTTGGGGATGGCTATTTAAACACAGCGAGCAGTTCATTATCATTTGTGTTTTCCTGCTAAGCTTTCATTCTTTTGTTCAACCCACTTCAGTCCCCAATTGAGACATTCACAAACCTGCCAGGTCACTCCTGCTTATCTTTCCCATGACACCCCCAGTCTCCCAACGAGCCGAGGGCCATGTCAGTGCATTTCCACATAAAGCAATTCTTCTGGCTGAGCGGAGGCATTTCCCCCGCGCCTCCTTTCAGGGATGGCCGGCCCGGTTTCAGCGCAGACAGTGTGACAGATGCAGGGTGCATTTCCCAAGCAGAAAAGAGGTGGAGGCTGCGGGATGAATGTTAAATGTACCATACGCCCAACATGAAAACAGACCAAACATGCTGACGAGATTTATACTAACGCTTTACTTTCTCCGCTGGTCAAAGGTTCAGGCACTTATAATAGTTTCCCAAGGCACGTTGACTGTGACAGATTTTAAAGAAGAGACTCCTGAAGGAGTTCAAGGCGTAAATTGAATTACAGTATGCTTGGCCTGCGGTTGCTAGGGAGATCCCAGATCCGAGAAGAAAGTTCCTGGTGATTTTTCACTGTTGTTTGAAGGCTGTGAAATTAAGGCTTTGTGCGGCGCTCACCAAGACAAGGCTGTGCTTGGCGTTCACCATTGACGTCAAGCTGGATTGGCCTGGAGGGGGCAAATTTTTATGAAACAGATATGACAAAGCAGCATTTTGATCAAGTCATCGCCCTCTTTTAAAAGGGCCACTCTCACTTTTATTCACACTGGGTGATGGACATTCCTATTTAAACACTTTCAGCTGCAGAGGCCTGAAGCTCAGACCAGGAGCCCAGGCTGCCCTGAGCTCTGGGAAGGTTAGGGAGTGGGATCAGGGCTTCACAGCTAATCCCGTTACCTCTGGCATGGGTGGAAGCAAATTCCCAGCGTTGAATACATCAAACTTTCGGAGAATCCATGTCTGGCACTGTGTTTTGCAGCCAGAGTCTATTTTCAGCTCATTTCATGGGCTTGAGCTTTTGCAGGATTCAGGAGGAATGAATTTCATCTCTTTGAGGTTACACAGGCAGGGCAGAGCCCTCAGAGAAGAGAAGGATTTTTTTCCAGGGGATCTGGAGGCCAAACAGCTTGTGCAGAGCAGCCATCTGCAATGCCATGAACACTCTCTTCTGCTTGCACTCAGCCACTCATGACCATCACCTGTGCTTAGACAAGTTTTCCATGGCCTGTGCTGCCAACAGCGTGATCAAAGTAATATTATCAACAGTTATTATCAAAGGCCACCTTTGGCAGCTTTGGTTGTGCTTGCAGAGCAGGTGCTGAAGACAAGTCAAGGCTAAACAAGTGAGAGGCTGAGATTCGAGGGCCACTCCCAGCGAGCCCAAATGTCCTGTGTTCAGCAGGACATCCTGAAAATTTCTCAGCTCTATATGCAAAGCTGAATGTTGTCAAATCATGCATGCCAAGATCCTTTCCTGTGACCCTCTCAAAAGAAGGTGACAAAGAGAAAAGGATAAAAATGGAATAGGAGACTTGCAGAGCTGAGCCTGCTGCTCCTGCTCTCTTGGCAGGGATGCTGTTTGGGAGAAGGAGTGACTGTCCACAGACATCAGACTTGCCCTTCCCCTTTCCTTCCCAGCCAGCTTTGTGTCTCCTCATGGCCCTGCACTGTTCCTGGAGCCAAGAGACCCTTTCCCAGCTGTGGAACACCAGGAGCCTTTTCCTCAGAGAGGAGTCGCTTTAGCTGGGAAAGAGTGCCTCCTCAGGGTGATGCCACCGAGAGCCACACCTAGAGAGGTCTGGTAAGGCAGTTCCCAGCACTGTGAACCCATCAGACCCGTTCTAATGCCAGGTGACTTTACCCAGCTTAAGCAGCACCAGACAGCAAAGCAGGTAGCAGCTACAAATACTGGGAAAAGAGTTAGGATGAAAATTGAACAGCAGAATGAAAGTAAATGAGGAATAACTTTAATAAATTCTAGCTGGAAAGTTTATTTGCTCCAGTTTCCCCAAAATCACTTTGTCTCCATCCCCTGACCCCATCCCAGAGGGACTGATGCTGCCCCTTAGTTAACAACCATTTGGCATGTTGCTTGGTATTTGAAGCCCAGCTGGACTTGTCTTCATTTTATAAAATAGTAGGGAAACTTTGCAAACACTAAAACCCTCCCAGAATGAACCCCTCTACTTCTTTTGTGCCTGCTGTGCACAAAAAAGTCATCTTTGTTTGCAGAGAGGAGCTAAGTGAGTTAAGTATGGATGGGGAGATTTTATGTTCATTCCAGCACTGTTTGCTCCAAAACGTTATGCAGTGCAGATTAATGTCTTAGCACAAGAGAGTTCAGATGAGATCCTGTGATTATGCCTTCTCAAAAAAATTTTTAAAAACAAATAAAAAACCCACTGAACAAAAAATCAAAGAAGAAATCTAGTATGAGAGGGAACACCCCCCAAAATATTTCCACATTTTGAGAAGTTGAACCTGAGGATAAAAGAAGGAGGCTTAGTGGAACTGAAGGCAGCAGACAGAGATCTTTGGTTAAATCACAGTGGCACACAGGGAAGCTGCCTCCTGTACACATTTGTGGAAGGCAGAGTTTGGGTTTCACTGAGATCCTGGTCTGCCAGCACCCACAGCCCTGCCATGTTCCTTGTTGCAGCCATTAGTAACTCCAACAGGATTCAATAGACAGAATAAAGTGGGCATTGTTCTTGACCAAAAGTCCAGACTCTCCTGCAGAGGTCAGCCCTTGGAGCTTGCTGAGGAGAAAGCAGGTGAGTCTCTTCAAATACTGCTTTTGAAAAAAAACCACCAGCAGGTCTTCCAGAGAACTCCCCATTTCTGCCTTTCAAGATCCTTCAAATGTAGAGAGTTCTTACCAGGATAGATTGATGTTGATAATGGCATTTTCACCAGCATATCCATAATCACCATTTTATTTTTCATCTTTCCATGGCTGTATACCTGCCTCTGGCTGCAATGTCTCTGTCAGCACCAAACCGTGTCAACCTGTCTTACACTGCCTCTGAGTTTGCTCCTGAGCCAAGCCCCCTCAGCTCTGGTTGCAATTTATCTGCGGCAAATCTCAAAAGTAAGGATACCTTAAGACATGTGAGTGGTTAAAACTTTCCTGTGGAAGCATACATAGTGATGTTTTTCCAGGCAAATATATACATATATATATTTATGGTTATATCTCTATGTGTGTAAAAGTTTGAAGTTTTAATAATAAAAAAAAAAGTTTAAAGTTTTAACAATTGAAAATGTTTTGCTTCTTTTTGTTTCTAATCAACAACCCAGAAAAATGCAGTGAACTTTTCTGGGAAAGTCCTTCTCCAGTCTAACATCTCTGCTAATGAGCAGTTCCCAGCCACAGCAGATTCCTCACCTCCAGTGGAGGAAGCCAGCACAGGCGGAGGACAAAGGCAGGAGCTGCAGTGTGTGGCCAAGAACCTCCCTGGCACCTCAGCCCCCAGGCCATGCTCACTGTCAGGGCAAGACCTTTCCTGTGAGCATCACACACTGCTCCAGACACGGTGCCCTGCACTGGTTGCTGCTCCTGTAATATCAACTCCTTGGGAGTGAAATGCTGCCCACCTGGCTGCTGCAAACCTCCAGCAAACCTCTGCTTTTGGCCTCCCCCTTGCACAGGTGGAGAGGGATCCCGTTACCTGCCTCTGGGAACGGCTTGTGGCAGAGTTTCTCAGTGGTGCAACACTTTTATCTCTGTTCCATTAATTTCTAATCTGTCCCTTTCCACCCTCTGCTCACCCTCCCCCCAGTATAACTCTGGATGGAGAAACAGCTGCAAATAAAGAAGGGATTTGCCCTTGTCTCTTAAAAGACAACTTCTCATTCAGTTTCTCTTTTAGTTGAGGTGCTGTTGGTAAGTGAGACAAATGCCACCTATTTGTGTTTTCTGATCCAAGGCATGGTGGGGAAAAAGGAATCACTTCCATTCATTCCTGCACACACTGGACAAGTGGAAATACCTACAACTTCATCTCTTTACACACTCCTTAACTCACATCATTTCTTTTTCCAAATCACTGAGCTAGTCCATGGGAAAAAAAAAAAAAATATATATACAATGCACCAGAGTTTCTATATTTTCCCTTTGGGCATCTTTATCTAGAATTTAAAAGCCATTATTAAGTAATGCTTTCATTTTATTTTATGTTTTAAAATAACGAAGGCTAATAAAATTGATTTCCAAAACCATTCAGTTTTAAATGTAATAAATCAAGCCGTAGAGATACTGTGTGTGCATGTCTGCATATGCCAAATGCAACTCAAATTAATACATTGATGTTTTACACTATTATAAAATGTGGGTTTATATTTTTTTAAATGCCAGCTTGATTAATTGGTCCCCTAACTGAACGTTCAGGCTGCTACTGTGACGAAATGTTTTGTGGGTTGACTGGGCGATGGATTATTATAAAGAGCTGAGTAATTAACTCTATTGGGAGTCTTATATCAGGCACTGGGGTTCCAACCAAGCCATGATGACTTGCTGTTAGAAATGAACCAAATGCCAGAGGGTAAATCCATACCTGGTGTAATCCACTACTCACCCCACTGGAGTTACTGCAGGAAGGGGTTTTACTTGTGCCTTATGTTTTCACTTGCAGGGTGCAAAGGTTAAGGCTGTCAGGCCAGGCTGTTTGAAAGCTTAATGAGTAAGTATTATCACTGTTTGCAGAGTCATTCTTCAAATGTTTTCAACATAAAACAGTTTATTAAATGTCTGGCAGACTTTTACTGGGAAATGCCAAGATGTGAATTCTCCCCTTCCTCACTGTTATTTTAATACTTAGCACCTCTGCAAGCAAGGGGAGAGAAAGAGAAGGAAATCTCCAAAATAAATAAAGCCTGATATGCAAAATGCAGCTACTCAGAACTCCAGGAGGGATCCAGGCCCCATCATGGAGGTTTGCACTGGGAAGGGCTGTGTGGACCAGGAGTCAGTCGGTGCCACCAGCCTGGAAGAGTCACACAGGCTCCAAGTAAGGCACCTTTCCTCCTTCAGATAACCACTGTGAGCTCTGCAGTGGGTCATTCTCCTTCCCATTACCTTTCTTGGCATTTCCCTGATGTATTTCAAGCTTAAGGACAGCTCTGGCCTGTGTGATGCATTGATGATTGATGGCACCAATGAAACCAGTCTTGTCCCCACCATAGGGTGGGGCCGCTGCATTCTGTACCTGGCATTGCCAAAAAGGCCTTCACAATGATTTCTAATACTCTGAGATGCCAGCAACCTGAACTAGGTACTGGCCCCTCACTGGACAAAGAAAACAAATATTGTTTCCCAGCAACAAACAATGATTTAAACTTTGAAGAGCTTGTGGAAGAGAAAGGAGATGCCTCTGCATCTCTGAATGATTCCCAGCAGGAGGGGAGTCCAAAAGAAAGAACTGTAATGGAGAACAGTGGGAAGAAATGAAAGAGGCCTTGGAGAAGACTGAAATCTATTTCACAGATGTTGTTTTATTGTGTTGGAGAAGCACTTCTCCTAAAAAAAGAAAAAACAGAATAGCACAGAGAGATTTAGATTTTATGACTGCAACAGAGTAAAGAACCTGCACCAGAAACTATACCTAAGTTAAGGCATTGCTCCCAGTGCTGGGAACAAGAAGGGGAGAAAAAGGAGGTGGGATGGATATTTTGGATACCTTGTGCATGCTGTGGAGTGGAACAACCTGCTCATGGTCTCCTGTGTGGAGGAGAGGGGTGTTAGTGGGTGATTCCTAGAGAAGATGAGACAGCAGCAATGCTGGGGGCCAGCAGGCAGCAGTGGGCAGCTGGCAGAGCAAAGCAGGCAGCAGGTACAGAACCCCCTCAGTGAGGGTCCCACACAATAGAAAACAACCAGATGACAGAGATTGGCTCTCTGTATCTGCAGCCCCACCACTGTGTCCCTGTCCTTCCTTTGGTGTTTCTAGTTCTCAGGATGAAAATCTCACACAGAGATGCAAATAACTCTTCCGCTCAAGGAGAAGAGGCTTCTCCCTAGATGAGGGTGCACAGGCCTCAGGCTTTGGCTGTTTACAGGTTTTTTTTTCATTTGTAATATCTTTGATTTCATGAGGACATAATACTCCAGGCTGCAGCTCAGCTCAGCAAGGCACAGCTGACATCTGACACGCTGCTGCTCGCTGCAAACTGCCATCCAAGGAGTGGCATTCTACTAGTGCAGGTATTTGCTACAATGCTTCAAGAATTTGGTCAGAACTCTAACATTCAGACAATATGCTAACAAGCATCCTTCCTTTTTAAGTGAGGAATATGAGATCAAAGGGTTTTTCCATATATTGGTCCTCCAATGATTTTGTCAGGACCGTTCAGCAAAGAGGGCCAAGTGAGAGCCCCAGGGATTCAAAGATTTCTGCTCAAAAAAAGCAAAAACAAAAACAAAAAACAAAAAACAAAAA